>JAYRBW010093148.1:0-20945 GCA_036023295.1 Invenusta paracnida
AGCTCAAGTCAAATATATTTTTAAAGAGCTAACACATTTTATGCTTATTTCAATTCTTTTATGATATGAGCTAACACGCTTTTTGCCATTTTTGGCTAATAATAATTATGATTGAACTGTTATATTGAATATATATATCATTTCTTAACTATTATGCATATTTATCAAAACTGAATTAATGAGATAGACACTATGATAAACACGTGAGTATATGAAGTGTATACATATTCTATAAGGTTATAAGAATATTGTACATTTTATCTAAATATTGTAGATGGGGTGTATTTGTATCAGTATTTCAAGAATTCAAATAATAAGATTTTACTACATAATATATACATCACAAATCGACTACATTTTGCTACTGACTCTGTATTAGTACATAACTTTTTTTATGAGGTTTGATTTATAAAGAAGTAATTAATTTTCTACATGTGAAACCATTGAGTTTATTTTCACATAACACTTAGAAAAATAACATGTTTGAAATAGCTTATCGCCTTAACATAAGAAGATAAAGTTAACAATATGCTATATATTTATATTATACGAGTATGTACATACAGGTATATGATCTATAACTTACAATGGTTGAAATAAATTAAAACATAAATATTCTCGTCATAATTTTTTCTAATGAAAATTTGGAAAATATACAGTATGCTTATTTTCATATTTTTTCTATTAATGCTTATAACGTGCACTATTAGTGTTTTGTTAATGTAACAATTTTAGATGCATCACAAGAATACAAAGATGTACTTTTAATTAATGTTTGTTTAAATTACTTTTTTCTATTCTAGATATTTCTAAATATTTAGTAACGATCTATAAATATAGACTAAATATAAATATTAAGAAGCTGTGAACTATAGACTGGTATTGATAATATATTACAACATATGCTGTTTACCATTTATTATTACTCTATGCTGTTTACAATGTGATTCAGATAAGATATGTCTATAACAAACTTGTATATGGATATATTTAAACCTATGATTATCTCTAATGTATATTACAAGCTGCTTATATATGTCACTTATGAAATTATGTTTACCTATTCAGTTATGTTTTAAAATAAATGTTTTAAATATTTTTAAGTACTTTCGTTATTTACAATTCTGACATGAAATTACAAGACTATGTTGTTCAAAAACGTGATTTTTTTATTAACCATAAATTATTCTAAGTTTATAGTTTCATCAAAAATACGTGAACGGTTATAAAGACGGTCATTAAGTTATTGTACAAAGAATATAAAGAAATATAGAGTATAAATTTATTTCATAAAGCTTTGATATTTGCTTGTATATAGCACAAAGAAGTGTATATTATAACTTGCCCGTTAATAAAATTCTAAATTGAAGCAATTAAAAAGTATATTTTCATGTACCTTTCTAAAAAATCAAAAACTCAATACTGTTAATAAATTTTGATTTATTAACAAATTTTTTTATCTATAAAAAATAAAGTGAATTTTTGTTCCAAGAGACATCCTTATTACTCGTAGAAATTGATAAATTTCCAGATATTTCCACATATACACAAGACAAAATTAAATTATTAATAATTCAGAATTATTAACATTAACTGAAAAATTAGAAATATAATATTACAATTTTTAAATTATTTATTGCGTGTTTTTGTAAAATATGGAAATCAAATAATCCTCTCCTGCTAAAATAATTTTATGGTGTTGTCATATTTCGTATTTGAAAAAATTATATTCTACGCAAAAACTCACTCAAAATATGATTTGATTTTGTAGTTTTATGAAAAAATTACTGTTGCTAAAACCCCTTTTCCTATTATAGTGTAAGATGATTTACGATTAACGCGATTATACCGCCATCTTTATTGATTCTGATTTAATGTCTTCCGTTTGGTATATTAATCGATAGCACTGCCTTAATATGGTATATAAAATGGTATAGTATACTGCGACTATAGCTTCGGCGCAAAGATTCATAAACTCATTATTGAGTATTATACGTGAACGGGTTGCTGTGCCTTGAATGGGGAGTGGGAGTCTGTGAGCTCTGATGTTTGTTCCCGCCCGAATATTGTCGTTAATTAATGTTTAAATGAAACTTATACGACCGTATGTGACCCAAAAAGAGCATTTCATCCCAGACAAAACTATTTCTAAGGTGCCGACATACATTTCCTACAAAGAAGAGGATTTCATCGATTTTTTCTATTAAACTTACTTAAAAAAGAAATCTTTAAATGGTTCAATTTGTTTATCAAGAATAAATAATTACAAACAATTGCAGTAATAAATATTTTTAGAATTGTTTTTAGTTATTAATTTTGATTATTATAGTTTTCAAAATGTTTAATTGTATTTAAATTTGTTGTACATATATAAATAAGGGCACTTAATTTATTGTTATAGGTTGACAATACTCGCAAAACAATTGTTGGAGTAACTGTAGAAATTAAGAGATATATTTTCAAAAATATAAAGTTTTAATTATTATTTCATTAAATTTTGAATATTTAATACAAATTTAAAATGAAACACAAAATAAATTTCAAAAAATTCCTCATACAAAAAATATTCAGTAAGTCCTTACTTAAAAATTATTTTTTAAATGTTAGTAATATCATAATTTAGATGTTAATATCATAAATTTAATTTATATTTTATCAGAAGGAATATTTTTTTATAGAACGTATACTACATACCTATAACCTGTTGTATAAAAACTTTGAAATATATTATAATCTACTGTGTAAATCTTTTTAATTAGGGACTTCGTAAATCTTAGTGTTGATATTAGAAAGTAAATAGACAAAATAAATTGTTATATGTTTAATTCAATATCAGGGGCGGATTTGGGGGGAGTCCGGGTTTCAACACCGCCCCCCACCCCCCTAAGTGTTTTAAATTTGGAACCACCCCCCTGTGAAATTTCTAGATCCGCCCCTGGATATATAATTAATACAATTATTACTACTATGCGTATGCAGAATGTATAATTTCTTAGTAAAGGTAGTAAGACAATTTTTGTAATATTACTAAAAATTTAACAAAGAAAAGAATATCGAAGACAATTATTTTGAAAGTAATAATACATAGTAAATAAAATTGTAAAATTTATTAAATAATCATTGCCTTTAAAACAGTTAATTTGTTTTAGAATATTTGAAAGATGTATACGATATTTCAAGACCATATATTTGCACATATTTCCATAAATATACGTGCAATATTAAAGGAAATCATTTAAACACAACTATTTAATAGAAAAAACATATAAAATAAAAATGATAAAATAATTACTCAATAACAAATATAGCACCAAGAATATTAGATTACTATATATAAAATAATAGTACCTACTAACACAGTTATTCCAATTAAATATAACTAAGTGTATATATGAATAAATATATAAATCGAATAGTATTAAATTTCAATGAATATTTTATGGATAATTTTGGTTATATATTATACTTAGGTATGTAATGTACATATACTTATATTGCATGCCTACATTGATCATACTCTATCCATATTAGGAATATATATCGAGAATTTAGACAGAAAATTGAATTTATGAATAATTAATGATAGCATTTATTAAAAAGAAAGCTTGGAAATATTGCTTACCATAGTTTTGTATATCACGCTGTAGAATATTAGCAAATTCCAAATATAAAATAAAGTTTCAATAAATAAATACGGCAACTAAGCACAGGACCAAACGTCGCATAAAACAAAAACGCAAAGTATATTATAAATAAAATAATCGAAGCAGCAAGATACCTATAAAATATCCATCTTTGCAACTATGACGTGCATATCAAAAGTCTAAAATTAATCAAACGTTATAAATAATTAAAATGGAGTAACACTACTGCGCCCGACTTTCGATTAATGAAAACATCGCCGTTGCAGTTGGCAGCTTTTCTTGGCCAATAGGAATTAAGAATTGGTTCACATTGAGATATTCGCCTATACTGATGATGTTACATGCAACGCTGCAGAGCAAACATTATTGATCAATGTCTTCTTAAATCAGACGTACTCAATGAAACTTTACTCTACATTATGCCTGTGACTCACGGGAATTTCACTAAAACGATCGTTGCGTATATCAAGTAATTCCAAAGTAAACTCTAAAGTAAATAAACTATGTAGAGTCAGTTTTTGCGATGTATATCTTGTATAGTACTATGTAAGTGTGCCCTAGCTACACATGCACACGTGATTCATTCATCGTAATAAATTTGGCTAGTTAATTAAGCACTGCTACAGAGTTACGCTGTGTAACAGTTGTGATGGAATGTCCTAGATTTGTCCTGTAAGGTATCCTATAAACCCCCCTGTATTGTGCATAATGTGTGCATCAACACCACGGTAATTATAATATAAATATAGTATATGGGTACAATTCGTCTAAGTTTATTATTTGGCACGAATGAAGAGATATGATGGCCGAATGTGTACCGAAATTTAATTTGAATAAATTTATTTCTTTGTGTAAACTTCTCGATTACTAGATAAATGAACTACAATCCATTTTTTATATATTATTGAGTTAAGCTAATCATAACATAACATAATTAACTACGAGATTAAACACTCAACACTGAATTTGAGTAAATTCAGATTCTCCTTAACCCTTTTTTCCAATTAAAATGGAAATCAATTTTTCAGTGGTACTAACTCTGTGTAAAGTTTAAAATATTGTTTGTATAAAGAAATACTATTTTGTGAAATCCTCATCAAACTATGACCTGCAAAATTATGAATGACAGAAAAAAATGTGTATTACAATAATGTCATAACAGAATATACATATATATAAAACCTTCAAACTAATTTAAACCCGTTTTGGAGCAAAATCAAAATATAATATATTTATTAAGCGAAGCGTGTTAAAGAAAAATTATAATTTTTTTCTAAAAAATGTATTTGTTTTTGTTAAACGCATTTATGATAACAATTAAGTGACAACTAACATTTAAAGAAATCTCTACCTTCACTTTATGATGTAAAATTTGTTGTTTCCCCTGTGATACCCCGGCAGAACTTGAGCATGTCGTCAGGTTTCAGAGAAAATGTAAAAGTAGATATACCTAATGATTAGTTTTGATAACTTTAAAATGTAATGTGAATTAATATATATTACAGCTCGTGGTGACTTTTGAAGCTCGTGGAGGTCACACAGACTACTGAACAATGTTGTTATATGATTATCTATATTGTTATATGTTACAGGTTTTGGCAGCCATTAATAGAAATATATCAAACAATTACGATGAAATCAGTTCTATATCGGTACATTCAGTTAAAGAGTAAATAATGTCATGTCAATAACGGCATAACAATAAAATCAGTTCTAGAGTAAATAATTGCAAGTCTTTTAACGGCAAATATAATTTGTTGTATAACTAAGCAGATTCATTACCGTCATTTTCATTTCAATAAGACATGTATTTTTTAAAGCAACATTTGAAGTAATATAAATACAGTTACATAAAGATACACATCAATACATATTACATATAAAATGATAACGCATGATTCTGATCAATGTTTTCAAGTCGTATGCCCCAAGGAATGTAGGTTAGTATTTTCCTTGCCCATTCTCGTGCAAAATATGCCGTGACCACTCCGATGTTTTGTTGTCCCAGTTGAACGAGAGTTGCAAGTTGCAGTTGGTATTCCTGAGCTGCTCTCGAACATCAGACAAATCATGTTTGAAGGATGCCTTCCAAGTTGAGAATGCATTCTCACATAATACATCATGATCGTTCCTTCATTGATCAAACACCTGTCGAAGTTTTGAATCCAAAATGTGAATGCTTGTTTATCGCTCATAGTAAACGTTGAGTAATTATAAATATTTCTTATATCAATTATTTCTCTATTATCTAAATATCTATAATAATGTCATTTTTCAGTTTTCAATTTTAATAAATGCTAAAAATGCATCAATTAATAAGTGAACGACTAAAACAATACAATTAATTTTAATAAATAGATAAAATATCTAAAATATAAATAACGAGAATTAAAAGATTAACCCTTAAAAGTCACTTATTGTTGATCTAAAAAATGTCAATTAGTTGGCTTCATTATGTACAAAAAATGTCTCTTTTATTTTGCAGGTGATTTGAAGATCCTAATTTATGCAAAATAGCTGAACCGTTAACACCAATACTTGTTTTGCTCAATTTGTTATTTCATGTCAATAAATAAAAGTTGCACAGTTAAAATGTTACTCTACTATTTAGTTTCATGTTTTTTTTCTAACTACATGTTTAATCTTTGCACGTTCAATTTTCATTGTACAGAGCAGGTTTGAGTTTTCAAACAATTGTGAAATAAATCGAAGCCTGTCCTTAGCGATAATGTGACTTATACGTATATCTATTGTGTATTTACTGTATTCTTTGTTAATGTTAATTTTCTTATTGTATCGTTGATTTGCCCTTTGCTTGTAAAAACCAATACAGTGTTACTGCATCTGTTTTCATGGACACATACCATTAACTACACTTATGTATATATCTATAGTATATGTATATATTTATTTTTACTTCTGCTCATTTTATTTTATTTTTTTGTTTTAACATTCTAATAGTTTATAATGTTCTGCTGGTTGTTTTAGTTGTGGATGACAAATGAAAAACAACATAACAGATGAATATCTTGTGAGAATTTCTGCAATGGTAGCATGATTGCAATTTAGCAGAATTCTTTGAACATATCTGGTTATGACTCTTTAAAGCAATAAAACATGTAATGTTATAACGTTAAGATGAATGAATACGCGCAAGAAATGAATACGTGTAATTGTGTCGCTTTGAAACAATTGTTTCTAATGCAATTTAATTATGTAATTGTATCTGTGCTTACCGTTAAGGCTTGTTTGTTCACTATTAGGGTGATAATTTGTATTACAATAAATTTCTTAACAAATAATTCACACGCAGATGTTATAACCAACTTAAAAATCATTATTCATGGTGTAATTATGAATAATTTTTGTGTTTATTTATTATTTAATTTATTACGTTAAGTGATCGCCATCACAAACATTTTTTCATTATATTTTTTCTCTGGTTTTTTACATATTGTAAATAAAATATTTATAATTATCATCATTGTTCTATTATTACCTCCAGTATATTAGATAATTGATCCAATAATCGGTATTATAGTAGCATTTCTGTAGCTAAAGGTATATCGTCATTATTATACAGTATATATGATTTTAGGTAATAAGTCATAAAAACTAGAAGTATTATATATTTGTATGTATATACAGTTTTTAATTGGCAAAAATTTAATTCAATGTCGTGTAAATTTATAAAGTTGAAATATTGAGCATAAATAAGTTATTTGTGATAAATATCTAATATTTTCTTTTTATAATTGTCTATTTTCATGTATAGTACCATAGAAATTATATAGTCATAGAATATAACGCGTACATTTATAGTGTCAAATTAAACTGTATTTATATTTACTTTCATATATTTATTTATTTTATAATTTTAAAACAAATCAAATATATATTCTTTTGCGTATCTATACTTTGTAGCTGGCACTGTAGTTGTGCCTACTACAAGTTTTAAAGTGTTACATATAAATATTTCGAATCCATTTAAATTAATATAATGTAAATGTCTCTAACACATGTGTATACCTACACATTTCATGCAATTATTATCTTCTACTTTTAAAATTAAGGGGAAGCATAGATTTTATTTCGTGTACGAAGTATTGTCACGCCAAAATAATAATGCAAGGACTACTTTCGGTAAATAAAACTGCATAAGTCGAAATTTGTGAAAAGTAAGTCTTCAGAGAATTTTGACCTTAATTTTCACAAATTTGGCTTATTTTTCAAATTATATGGTTTTCATTTGGCAATAAATAGATACTAAAGATATGCTGAGCATTTGTGAAACTGATTTTTTTGCGGACATAGCGATCTACGCTTGGAATATTTTTGTTTCCTATTAAACTGGTGCAATATCCGTTGAATGTAAACGACAGAACCTCGAACACAGTACTTAGTGTATATTCGTGAAAGATTTCGCACTATTATCCAGCCAGACTTTCACCATCGCTTTGAGAATTCCGCCGTTACTCATCTACTATATATTAACTTTTCTGTCAACATCTGGATTATTGAGGTATCGTTGAATCGAAGCATGAAAGTAAATTACGAATGGTGGAGAAAATGGATTTCCTTCTTCTGTTTTCAAAGAGTACTAACAATCTTAACTCGTTAATAAGAGATTATGAAAATAGATAGTAATTGAAATCAAATTCATGGATATTTAAATTATAACTAAAAACAATTAAATAAAGTATTCTATTTAATTGATCGATATTACAAATATAAGTGCACAAATATTGACGCGCAGCAATGGTATGTAGTAATGTTACATATATAACAAACTTTCTATTTTTTGATTTTTCACTAGATTTCCTGAAATATACAATATATTTATTAATTTCAATGCGCTTTCTATATACCCACAGTACCTAATTAATAGGTGTAAAAATGTTTGACTTGCAAAATGCGTTTTTAGATTTTATTATTACTGACCTTATACATGAGTCACTACGGTTGGTAACAATGTCAAAGTTTGCAGAGAGAGGCTAATTAAGTGGCCAGCGTCATAAGTAATGAGAATTAATGTAAATTATGTACAGTTATTTTCTAATTAAAATTATATGTTGTATCAGCATTCATCAACAGTATACGTCAATATACGTCAGTTGCATTCATCAACTATTTTATGGGTGACGAATTGAAAGATACCTATATATATTCGTGAGAACGGTACGAATGGTTGGCAAATATCAAAATTATTTTATAGTTTTATATTAAAAATAATATTAGTATTCTTCAGCGATTTGCATAGTTGGCATATGATACTAAGCTTGTTTTAATTAAATTGCTTAATTTAATATTTATTCTTCGTATGGTTAATGAATTTAAAAGGTTTATTTAAAAAGTTTAAAAGATATTTTTTATAAATACGATATTAATAGAAATTGATTTGTTTTGTTTTACTATTTTTCAACGTAGACAATTTTAACGTAGAATTTTCCCATTCGCTAATGGCATCCAAGGTTCGCGATCATTATGAATTCGCTAATGGCATCCAAGGTTCGCGATCTTTATGAATTCGCTAATGGCATCCGAGGTTCGCGATCTTTATGAATTCGCTAATGGAATCCAAGATTCGCGATTGGTGTGAATTCGCTAATGGCATCCAAGATTCGCGATCTTTATGAATTCGCTAATGGAATCCAAGATTCGCGATTGGTATGAATTCGCTAATGGCATCCAAGATTCGCGATCTTAATGAATTCGCTAATGGAATCCAAGATTCGCGATTGGTGTGAATTCGCTAATGGTACACAATGTTCGCGATCGGTGTGAATTCGCTAATGGCATCCAAAGTTCGCGATCTTAATGAATTCGCTAATGGAATCCAAGATTCGCGATCGTTGTGAATTCGCTATAATGGTATGCAATAAATTTGGCGGCGTTCGATTTGGATTCTGAAGTCCTTCTGTCATTTTTATGGTACAAGAAATATGCTTTAATTTTATTTGTGATTTGTAGATATAATGTAATTTAATAGTTTGGAACAGATATATTAAAAATATTAGTATAGCTATTTATCTATCAATGCGTCACAATTATGGATTATAATATACATATATGTATATACCTTTATTATTAATTATTTATTAATTTAATTAAACTCAAATTTCAATATTGTGTAAATAAATATATATATATATTTTTTGCGATCCCTCTCATTGTATTTAAAGTTAACCTAGTCATAAAAACTTAATTTATGCAGGGTTAGAAAAAGTGTTGGTGTATTTTAATGATGGACAAGAATATACAAACGATTGAATTATCTAAAATCGCATATATTTCTAAATTACATGCAGTAAGTTAAAAGTCGTTTAAAAGATTCTTACTAATTTATAGAATATATTTTACAAATTAGTTACAATATAAATATTACTAAATATCATTATTGTACAACTCTGAAAGATATAAAGAGAAAGAGTAGATCGATAATAAAATAATCATAAATGTCCTAACAATATGTATATATAATATTGAAAACAGTAGAAAAGATATTAAATATAAATTTTATACAAATTTTTAAAACTTTAGCTCAGGGATACTAAAACATATTTTCAAAGCCTCTGGTTTTAATCTATCAACAATAAAATTCTAAAAGTAAGGATTAAATTTGGCAAAATGAAAAAAAGCATTCATGTTTTCTACAGAAATTTTTGTCATCTAAAAGACGTAATTTAAACTCATAGAATATTGAAAAAGGTTGTGACTAAATGGTGTTTTCTACAGCAATATGGAATCACAAACTAGGTACACAACCTTGGAAATTATCTGATGAAATTGCGTAGTGCACGATTACAATAGTGACCAGTTTGCCGTCTGATATTTGGATTTTTTATAAGATTAAATCAATAGTAAAAAAGTGCTTACTGCTATCTTTTTATAAAAAATATTTTGTGGCTTTGAATGTAAGAAGTGGGATTTTCATTTGTACAAAGTAACAGCTCATTGTTATGTCCCTAATGTCCCTTACAATTAAATTTAAAAATAGCGTCCAAAGTTGCAGTCAGAATTTATTTCACAAATTTCTCAAAAACTTATAAAGGTTATAGAAGACCTTAGACATTTAGAATTTAAAAGTATATTAAGTATATAAACATGTAAAAATAAAATACTTTAAAAATGTAATTAATGGTTAATTTGAATGAAATTCTTTATCTCATGGTTACTTCAGTAATAAGTGAGCGCAAAGTTTAATAGTAGATAATTTTGCGATAAATACAGCTACAGAAAAGATGAAAAAGAAGATTATTAATTATTTATCGCCTCACCGTTAAGATTGCTTCTATACAAGTAATTATATTGGCAAAGTAGTCTGAAAAGTGTATCAATTTTAACCCCCTCATGCAATGTACCTAACGCTATTACTTCGATTTGAAATAAGATGGATCAACTGATAAGAGACAAGAATAATAAGATAAATCAAATGAATTATAATCATTATAAGTTTATCGCATAGTTCATGTGGCCATAGAGATGGTGAAGTTCATACAATTTTAATTTATCTTACATTGATATGAATGCAAGTCAATAGATCACGTGGTTGCATGGAGTTTCGGCTCCTACTAGGTGCGTTTTACTGCGTGGACATAAAGGAGACTAGTCCCAAGCTAGCGTCCTAAGATTGTATCGTCCATAGATTATCGTTTAGCTAGTGGCAGAAACATCCTATAGAGGAGATAGTCGATGTACCGAATCCAGAGTAGGAGGGGCAGAGCAGATCTTATTGAGGAAGGCTCCCTCTCAGTGAAGACTTTTTGTTATAAGAGTTTGCTCCCTGCCAGTTCCCAAGGCCTCTCCTGTCCTGGAGAACGGCGTAAATACGTGAATCTAACAGAAAATGTAAATTGGTGGATCACAGCCGCCATCTGTTCTTTAGTGATGCGATTTTTCCTAAAGGTGGAGGTATATAGAGGAGGTCATTGACTTCTAAGATGTAAGAGAACTTCTCTCTTACTGTTAATTTGGAAATCATACAGAGAGTAAGTAGGCTCAAAGGGAGGTAAGAGGACGTCATTTCACCCAAGTTTTGAGAAGGCTTACATGTGGAGGCCATTACAGGAACGAGCAGGGTTAGCCTAAAGTACAGAGCCCTTCCCTGCAAATAAATCCGTCCGCACTTTATATAACCTCGCCTTCATCCCCGCGAAAGGAATAGTTTTAGAGCTAGATTATGAATTGCTCTCTTGACAAAGACCTTGATAGTGGTGAAGGAGGAGGCTGTCCAGTTTTGTAGTCGCCACTACTCGCTCCGCCATCTCATTCCCGCAATACCCCGGGACGAACTAAAATATGGTAAGTTGCATACTTTGAGCAATATGAAACAATTGAGATGAGAGGGTTAGAGAGGTCCAGCGACGAGAACACGAGAAGAGGTTGGGATTTGGTGATTCAACCCAGTTCATCATTAGTATAGAATTCTAGCGCTCCCCGCGGAAATCAATTTAGCTAACATCCCAGAGCCCCAATCGTTTGCAGTATGCATGACATACGCCATAGTCACCTCGGAATATTTGCATTATATATATATAATACAATAACTCCAACTAAAGGAGAGTACTTTGTATTTAGAGTTGAATATGTGAAAGAATTTGATATTTCAGTCAATGTATATATATGAAGAATACCTTACAAATGAAAGTATATTGACATTACGCAAAAATTCTACAAATTTAGAAATATAAATACTTTAAATTTTAATTAGATAGATAAAATACAAATACATAATAAAAATATAGAAATTTAATCACTTACAATCTTCGCGTATGTCAACGATCTCTTTTAATTTTTGTTTGATTTTGGTTCTGGTGGAAAAGAGTTAAGCTTCAGTTACTAAGTGTATGCGTTTAAATTTAGGATACGAGTAATAATATAGGTACACAAAATATTTACTTACATATTTTGAATTGGACTGTGCCTAAAACTAAATTTATCTTGCAATCTAAAAATACATTATAGATATTATACCGATATTTATAATGTATGTAGTATAAACATTTTGTTAGCATTATATTTTATAATGGATGGTCCAAGATACTCTACGTCGCAATAATGCCCCATCTAAGAATATAAAATCAGTAAAGGAATGTCAGTATTATCTCATAACTCACTAAATAGATTTTAATTTTATTATAATACTACAGCATAAAATGAAAAATAAAAGCCTAAAGAAAGGTTTAAATAAATGCATTCGTTTTAGTACATATTTAATAAAAAATAATGATAAATGTCTAAATGATAAAATATTTCACTTCTCTCCTAGAATTTTTGTCTTATGAAAAATATCAAAATTCAAATGTAAAACTAATTTGAAAGTGGACGGAAAACTGTATCAACTTAGAAACATGTTATCAGAATGAATCGATCGTAAAATTGGTATCAACAGAATACAATTAGTATTAAAGTTTTCATTGTATAAAGTCGAAAAATAAAAATACTTTGGACAAGTGATGTGTTTTATTCAGATTAAATTCTAACTATTTTCAAGTATTATATCTTTTAATATTAAATCATTTTATTATCTAGAATCAAATGAATTATTCATTTTTACTTTATTTTAAAACATATTTAGGTATACAACCAATACGACAACTATAGTAATCGATGAAATATATATATTTTATAACTATAAGTCAGCTTAATGTAATATTTTAGACTAGCACTGTGCTTACTCGGGAGTAGCTACGAATATAAATTGAAGATAAACATTCAACTTACTGCCTGTTGTCACAGCATTCGGTTACTATGACATTTCCTTTGTAATACTTGTTCCTTTATAATAAACAGAGCAACAACATATATTTGGTAATAATGTATGTATAGAATTGATTGGAGCCATCAGCCAAAACAGCTAACCAGACAGAAGGAAAAGTGATAAATCAGAAATAAGAAAAGATAAAACAAAAGAAAGGGTGACTATATAACAGGAAAACCAACAAACTTTGATACACAAAAGGCAAAGGAGAAGAAATTCTATAGCTGGAAAAAACAAGAGTAAATCCTTCTAGAAAAACTCAATAAACATTATCCAAAAAGAAACCTATACCTAAAATGAAGGAATAATGAATGAATTCCACCAAGTTATACTTCAATTATAACACAGGCTTGGGAAATGAGAGGTGTTAAGTCATGTCTGATGTGGTTATATGTTAACTGAAGTCGTCATCCAGGACACAAGACCAAAATAGACCAAAAGAAGAAGTAGACTTAGAAGAGATACATTAAAAAGGTAATAAGGTGCGGGACTTAGGACGCTCAGCGGTGATGACATTGATAATGACGTAGGTATATCACTTTCTACTACTCTTAAATATATGTTGAAGTTGTTTTCAAATACATATCATTTTAATTAGATTTCATATTTTTATTTAATTTTGTCTTTTTATAAGAACAGTAATAAATCATAGATACTGAACTATGCAACAGAGAATGCAATTATAAAAATATTTTATTTCTCACAATAAGTATATACATACATTTCTGGTATAATTTATATATTACAAAGTTCATAATTACAATAATACCCCATAATGTTAAAGTATTTATTTCCCTTCAACATTTCGATCTTAACCAGAGATCATTAGCGAAGGTAAATCCAATTATAGACGTAGATTTTCTATTAATTTTATGTATTTAATGGAAAAACCTATATATAATACTAAAAATTGAAATTAAATAAGAACAAAATTAAGTATTTAAAATAATTGATATTTCTAAAGTAATTTAAATACGCTTTATAGTGAGATGTTTTGCCAAAGTAACGTCTATAATTCATTATTTTTAAATCAGTCAGTTACAAAAGATAATATGAATACGATGTATAATATGTACAGTTTTATAACCAGAATTCAATGTAATAGTTAGAATAAATATTAGTTAAATAAATTATATTAAATAAAAAAGAATAATTTGTTCTAAATACACTTTCACATGCATGCATGAATAATTATAGATATAAAAAATGCATTTCGGGACTTACCTTGCTAAAAATATAACGAATCTAAAAGTTAAATTTCAAAATGAAAATAGATAATACCATAGAAATAGACGTAGCGTTAGGGTTAGGTTATCAACAAGCGGCCAACAAATACGTCTATTTCTATGGATAATACTGATGACAGGAATATATATATATATAATGAGTTATAATTATTTAAACAGAACTGGTAACCAATGATGCATGATGTTTTAATGCTTTTTCAAACAGTAACATTCTGTCTAATTTTATTAATATCGTATTATTTGCTGGGCAAGTATCATCGCAATGGTAATATTTTAAATAATTTAAACTAATTTTCTGCATGGTATTAATATTCTTTTAAAGGTCATACAAAATTCAAACAGCTTCAATTCAATCCAAATATTAAAATGTTTGGTTTTTAATCGTATATGTATAAATATGTATATTAGTTAAATATATAGACATAAACTGTTGAGTGTAAGAAAGCTGTTAATCTTCCAGGCTTAACAGTTTGGGCCGCGATATATTTCTAAGACATTATCGGTCCATTTTGAGCACACAGTAAATGTGATTATTACTTAGAAATGCTCCAGACACAGTTTTGTGCAAGAAGGAGCATATTTTCAACCCGATGAATCACCCACCCACTGCACTACAAAGTTAATGTGCTTAATTGGCCTGATGAACACTTTCAGGGAAGATGGATTGAGCGCCGATGACACACCGAATGGCGGTCTGTCAGAAAATGCTTGGAATGCTTGCTTCAATTAAAATAAAATATTTATTAATTTGATTATAATTTTATATTCTATAAATTGCTATAAATGATATAAGTTGTTGTCTATTTCAAATTCTGTTTTGTTCTGACAAATTTGGGCAGAACTTTCTTACCACCCTGTATTATATTATAATATATTAACATTTGAAAATAATCAATTTACAATATAACAATATAACAATAAATGTATAAATAATATGTATACAATGTATATTTATGAAGTAAAACCAATTTCTATGATATTAACATACCCCGTATATACCAAACAAAAAGTTGAAAGCGAAGTTAGTATTATCCAAAATAAGATGTAGTCAAACTCTAAAATGACACAAATGAACAGAAATTATATGCAGATAAAAAAGCACTGTCAATATCAAAGCTGTACAACTTTCCAATAATTGCAAATAACATATTTGATAATAAAGTACAAATAGGTGATAATAAATATAATATAGTTTTATATCAATTCATGATTATCTTTTATTCATAGTTAAAGTATGAATTATTTTATCTTGTGCAAAATGTTTATTAGAATGAAAGAAAGTAAATATTGAGTAATAAAACTAAAACTGGCATATTATATTTTATTTATATGTTTATTTTTCAAAAAGTAACAATTATATGTATTGCATTAATTTAAACATTTTCAAAATAAGAATCTAAAAGTGCTTACGACAATGTGTGCATTATTAATTAATTAAATATTGAATAATAATAAGAAAGAAACGCAATTAAAAAAGGTTGAACCAATAAATTACATTAAAGATTTAAGCATTACGTAGACTTCATAAATACTATAATGGGAAAATTATCTGCTATTTAAATTTTTATTTCCAAATGTACAATAGGTGAAATTAAGAAGTGCACTTCTGCTTTTGGCGGGACAAAATTATCATTTGATACATTATTCACGCTACATTTCTTACTCTTCTCGAAGGATGTTATTTTGTCATACTCCACTGGTCTTGACCTTGCAACCGCATAGATGACATCAAACCAGCGAGACCAGGGACCAGATATCAGATCACTTGTAACACCACAGATTCGAAAGGACAGCTCCATACCCATGTATTGGGGATTAATAGGGAACTCTAAATATAATTTACATAAAATTGTTTCTATGTATATGTGTACATATATAATTTGTATTTGTATTTTTGTATTAATATTTTTGTGCTATAATATTTCAAGATCAAAATATTTTAGTTTTTAAATATAATAATTTATGTAACTAATCCTTAAAGAGTTGTAGAAATAATTAAAGCTGTATATGTATAAATTATTATTCAAGTTTTCTTTTTAAAATACATTTATGCAAAATTACGCACAAACATAACTATCAATAATAATTATTATTATTATTGTTATTAGTATTATATGTATATTTATTGATATAATTATAATGTATTAGAGCCTTAATATTGTGTAACAAATATTCGTACGAGGATTGCAATTTAGAGAAGAGAAATTGTTGAACTACAATTTGTATTTGTAGTTACTTCTTTTGATTTGATTTAAATGTATGTTTGGATTATCAAATTATGAACATTATCTGAAAATTAATTTAATATCTTCATTAATTTATAATTGACGCTAAAGTGTACCTACTTTTCTAACATAGATAAAACATAAATAATATCAAATTAGAATAATATATTAATCTTACCACGTGATTTCGCGGTTAAGTGTAATGTTCTTGTACCAACTCCCATTAAAATTCTGTATTCTTTGTAGCACGATGAGTCGTAGGCTAGATGCCAATTAATTACTGCATAAGATTCATTCATCACCATATCGGAGATATAGCTTACTGGAAAATTAGAAGTCGCAATACAAGAACCATGCAAGCCTTTTATACAGTATGCAAGACGTCTACAAGCACAGCTGCCGATAATTACATTAATGAAACAACTTATAGAATAATGGAATGATTAATAAAAGTGTATAATTAATAATTACATTATTATTCAACTTCGTGAGTATATAACCAATTTTAAGCTCCACTTGTTGTAGGAATTAAAAGGTAGTATTGTCTGAGGTACGTACGTATATATAATCTTTACTCGATGGGAAAATTTGAATGATTATGATAATTTCGTAATTCTATATTTACTACATTTATAATTTGAATTGAGGTATAAGTGTGTCGTTATATTAGCCGTAGTAAATTTAAACTATTGTAGCTTGCCTTAATTAACTACATAACGCTTATTGATTAAATTTGATACAATTTATATTAAGACACACGTGCTTATAAAATAATTGAATGATTTAAATGAATTCCAGTGAATTTCTTATAAAAAATTACAGCCTGTCTTAAACTTATTTCTATATTAATTCATGTAATTGTATGTTAAAATAATGTATTCATTCACTTTAGAGTCAATGACAAAAGTCCATGAAACGGGATTAACTGTATATTGTTTATTTAGAAAATTTTATTCTAGTAATTAAACAGTTTTTGGTTATTCCCCAAACAGTTTTTTTATTTGTTTAAACTTTATTATGGAAGAAACAGTTTGAAATATTTGTCATGCAACAATTTAATACAAAATAGGAAAAGCTACTTACTTTCAGGCAAGGTAACAGTAAATCTTAGTTTGCTTTTCTCATAAAATGTATTGTTGATCATGGGAATCACAATTATATCATACGTTCCGATTTCGAGATCATGTTTATCGAGTATAAAGTAGGAGTCTAATATCTTGAAATATCTTACATGAATATAGTAAGTAAGCTCAAAGCCACATAAAATTTCTAAATCCTTTTGATCAGTATGCATAACCTGAAAAAAAAGAAATAATTATCCCTTAACACATCTATTTATAACCAATTAAATGTTGTTATGACTAAACATGTATTTCATCTATTTTCCTATGAAACTAGAATGGTCGCCATATTGCATTTAAGTGAAATAAATATATGTAACATGTAAGAATTTGTCTAAACTTTATAAATATTCCAATAATGCAACAAATGTAGATATGTAGATACCAGTAGTAGGGCAGGTAGACCGCCACTCCAACCCGCCCCTGCCCTGGAACACTTGGATCTAGTGCACTGTTTAAACACTGGGTCAGTTTAATTATGCGACAAATTCACTAATAATATTTGTGAATTAGTAATTAATATTTGAAATATTATATGTACTACTATTTACAATGGAATATTTTTTTATTTATACATGTAATAGTAAGATTGTAATTATTACATTACTCTTGTTAAGTGCTAGCATTTTTAAGTTTATAATATATATAAAAGTAATGTACATACTTGAACTTGGTGGGGATGTTTTATATATAGCTGCAAAATTCTGAAACGAGTCTATATCAATTTTGAGAAATTCTTACACTTCAGGAAAGTCTATTTAGTTTTGTATACATTTAGTATATAAAATTGTATTGCATATCTTGCTATATTATTTGAAATAAATGTTATAGTATTTATAAAATCTCATATTTTCTTTACAATTCTTGTATTTTTTTATAAATTGGAAAAATTCTTTCAGATTTGAAATCCGTTACAATTTTGTAGTTTTTTTAGTTAATTTCAAAGAAATTTCAAAAAACCTATGTTTCAAAACACAAACTAACCATTTTATTGATGTAAAAATTCTAATTTATATTCGCGCTTCGATTTTGACGCATCAGAGGTGTATCAGGAATGGGATCGCCGATAAAAAAAGACGTAGAAATCCCCAAAAGTCACCGGAATTTGAGAACTTGAAAGAAATGTGTGCCACGGGTTGCGCCACAATTACGAGGAATTTTCTTTCCATGGTCGATCTCACAGCGGTTTGACGTCTTTTGTCATCTGGCCCCATCCATAATCCGACTACGTAACGTGGAAGCATCTTTCAGCAATAAAACCTATTCTATGGATTCTATGAGAACACCCCCTCACACGAAGTATATCTTATAGGGACGCATCTCAGAATTATGTCTTATCAGGACAGTGTTTGATTTGACTCGTTTATACAGCACTCGTTCTGCGCATGCGCGCAGAATCACCCCTTCAAGGTCACGGCGGGATTTTTGAATGCAATAAAATCTTGGAAAAAGTATGTCTTATCGAGAGAGTCCCTATTAGATAGGCTGTATACAATTTTTTCAATGGATAATTAAAATAATTTGATATTGACTTTCTAGTATGCAATTGCCAGACACAGTTTAGAACATAGAGCAATAATATATTGAGTGTTGACTCTTGTTGATTTCATATAAATCGCGCTGTAAATTTTCGTCAATAAAAATTGTTTTATTTCAATAAATTTTATATAAATAGGCATGAAAAAAGTATTAAATATTTTGATTAAAATAATTTTAGAACAAATATATTCAAACAATTTTAACAATTTTAACAATTTTAACATAAATACGTTGTCTGTAAAATATAATTCATTTCATTTATATCTAAAATTCTTTTAAAACATTAGGAACTTTGCAAAATCTTTCGGGTAGGTAAATAGTAGTATTAAACTGCATACAGAATCAATAAGAGTCGAATCTCTATGTATAATTATTGCATGGTTTAGCATTCTCAAACCATAAATAAATTAAAAACAAGAAAAATACAATAAAGCATGTAAAATGAGATCTGTAATTTACTGTAAAGTAAGGTAAAATGTAAGCGAAACTGTTAAATTTTATTACAGATTTTTAAAAATTAATAGGAGGATTTAATAGAAAGTTTATATTAAACAGTATTTGCAGTTTATTTTATTCAAGAAGGCAATATCCGTAACGTATATATTACAGTTTTAACTACTAGTATTCTACAAGTATTTTCTAAGCGAGTATTTTAATCTGTATTGTATATTTTAGTAAATATTGTATATATTTTAGGCAGCACTTGAATCTTGCTTATTTATTTATATATATATATTTGTTTTTTTATTGTCTATAGAGTACTCTCGACTTTGGTAACTTAGTCTTAGTTGTATATATGTGTTATTATTACTAGAAGTTTTGCCTTAGGCATTACAGAATGAATGAAGGTATTTTAAAATGTGCGGTTATATATTAAACAAAACAGTATCATTGTTAAATTTAAAAAAATTAAATCAATATTTTAAGTACCTACTTAAACATTTATAAAGTAGGTATATATATATATAAATAATGCATAAATAAAAATTATTGTTTTAACTTATATTTAAAAACGATCGCTAATAATAAATTTGTGGTCATTTTTAACAATATTTGTATATTGCGTAAACTATATCTTATCAGGCCACAAATTTTGGGAAGGTATAAAAATGTAATCTAATCGGGACAGAGGTCTCGAGAAATGTCACAAAAACTATTTCTAATCAGGACAGTTCCGATAGGATGTCCCATTAAGAGTTGCTGTCCGGATTAGAAGAACGAAAAAAGCACAAATGTCTCGATAAGACATATTTTAAGAAAACATCATATTCTTATTATCGAAATGCGTTACAAATACACGCTGACATAAATAACTGATCATTATGAGCATAAAGTAATTATACAAAGAGTGTTCACTCTTATCGATTTCATATACATTGCGTTGTAAATTTTCGTGAATAAAAAATCGT
>JAYRBW010093159.1:0-20945 GCA_036023295.1 Invenusta paracnida
TCTCTCTCTCTCTCCCGCTCTCTCTCTCTCTCTCTCTCTCTCTCTCTCTCTCTCTCTCTCTCTCTCTCTCTCGTTCCTCGACTAACCCCCCAAAGGACGGACTGTGGACTACATATTCAGCGCATGTCTTCAAATTTACAGACTTTACTGAAGAATTTACTTTTTTTTAATGAACCCCAAGGCGCTTTACATCTTGTTTTTTTTCTCTGTCTTCTTAATATAATTCACTTTGAATATGACGAATGTCAGCTGCAGCATGCCCATCGCCGTATAAATTAATGTGCTCGGTTTTACCACGCGGCAAAGTGGTCCAGAAAAACTGCATGATACCAAATGAATTACGTTTTATTTTTTATCAAACTAGGTCACACATTCAGGGCCTTTAAATGCATTGAAATTATTGCAAAATTATTTACAAACAATTTGTTTCCATAATTTAGGAGTATAAATATTTAATCCCAAAAAATTAATAGTGTAATACAAAGTCCCATTAAAATCAACCAATTCAACTGTTTATCGTATTAATAGTGTTTCGTCCAGTAAGCCTGAAAAATTTACCACACTTCAAAATTAGCTAAAAATTTGATGAAATATATGCTCTAATAATTTATTTTTATTGGGCGTTTTAAAGTTGTAATGTACTTTCATCCAGAAAACGACCTAATTTTATTCTATTAAAATATGATATTTTTAAAATAATTTTAGTGTTAACTTAACTTTAGTGTTAATTTAAAACATATGAAGTGTAAGATATCCTAGACATGATTTCATAAAATTGACTTTATGCAGCAAATCAATAGGAATTAATACTTTCTTAATGGTATCGATTTCAAAATATCAATGTGAACATAAGCTTGTTGAGTCAGTTTGCAAAAAATCTTTTCTATATTTATAAAGTTTAAATATTTCACTCGTGAAAGTGAACATGCTTACATGACTAGAGGTTATACATCTAATGAACATAAATGTATTTGCCAAGAGGTCTTAATAATGAACATAGATGTATTTGCCAAGAGGTCTTAATAATGAACATAGATATATTTATAATGAACTAAATAGTTTATAAATTGGATAACAAAATGAAACTAGTTCTGTCAACAATTTCAAAATGGAAGCTTTAATTAATGCTTCTGAGAGATAATTTAATTTATGAAAGAAAATATGAATTCTGCTCTCGCTTCAGTTTTAAAATGTTTGATTTTATTTCAGTATTTCTGATATTGGTTTTTAATGTCATGCCTTGACTTTTCAATGTCGAATAAGATGCTATTGTTTTAATCTTGTTGCAGTATCATTTTAAGCGTATTTAGACACCTTTTTAGTTTCCACTATCTAGTTTCCAGTCGTGTTTCTGGTATTATATATAATATTATGTAATTTTGAGAGAAATTATGCTATTAATAGTTAAAACAGCACCGCCGGCTCAACCATTTATCAGTGATGGTATTTGCAATGATAGGTAATATAATCTGTGTACCGGTATCCTCCAAGTATCCTCACATCTTTTGGCCCCAATATAGGCTAATTCCAATGTTTATATATATTATATGGCTCCCTGTTTGACATTAATGCCTGTATCAAACATTAAATAATTATTATCAACAAGCTTAATACCAGACGTATTTAACGGGTTGATCAATATCTTATAAAGCAGAACAGCATTATTGATTTTGGTCAATCGCTCCACGTATTCAGCAATAATATATAATTAATATTTATACGTAGATATAGACCTGTATGAAAGGATTTTTTTTACTTTGAATTTTCTCACACTATTTTCTGTGATATTATATTATAATTTATCTAATTATACACCAGGCAGTTGCAGATGGTCTTTCTTCTGTGATATGTATCACAAGTCCAGTCTATGTGCAGACTGCAGCTGCTGTCTATAATGCCTTGAATGGTAACTAACTACACAGGTACAACTATTGTCTAGTTATGCTGGCTGACTGTGACGGCTACTTCCTAAACGACACTTACTAAAAGCTGTGTATTACAGTTTATTGTGGTTTGTTACTACTGTTCTGTACAGTACAACAGTACCATGTTCTAGTTAGCAATAATACGGCCACGCGGTCCCTCTGTGAAGCCACTATTATCTATTTGTTATTGGCCTTTAAGCACGCGTTTAAAATAAAACGAGCCACCGCAAAGTATACTTCATTAGAGGACCTTTTTTGGTTGAATTTAGGTAGCTTATAAAGAGGATACCTGACCTTTGAAGTTTGTAGACTTGCGATCGGAATGTTGTGAGAAGATCACATGACATCCTTATTTTATATAAAGATCCTGCTTGCAAAATGTAGTACCTATTGATCTTTGACATTTACCACCGTTTATTGTAGTAAATTGGAGTCTTGATTGAGCTTTGAACTGCATTTTTCCGCCTATTTGCATACTCGGATCACCATTAAGCTGTTTTAGATTCTGTGCTTCTACTGCAGAGGATGTTCTTAAAATTAATCCAAATAATTAGAATTGTTGTTATAGTTCCGAACGGCTGTTTCTAATGGTATACAACAACATTTCTATCGCCATTCAAATATCTAATTCCGCAGTTAATTATATTACGCTGATTTTTGTTAGTTTTCGTCAGTTTTAGCCGCCTTTAATGTTGTATCGGCGGCACCAGAGACTACTTTCCTGGCCGGTATAACAATATTGTGGAACCTGATTTACTATCTGTTACTATTATTACGATGATAAGACTACGCGTACTTCCCCGCTGGCAGACTCTTAAAGAACTTCAAACATCGGCTATGAGTGTATAATGTAGTGTGCACACTCTGGCAGCATTATTGAGACAGTTAATGAACTCTATATATTATTCTACACTTGTGACTTTTGAATATATTCTTTAAACTACTCTTATATATAGAGAGAGAAAAAAAGGAGGTTTGAAGTGGACTTGGCGAGAATTGTCTCTTTATAAGCACAGACTAAACATAAACGGCATAGTTGGAGAGGCGACGACATGGCATATGTGCCGCCTTTCGATCTCCACATTCCTGGGTTATTTGTTGTGTTTTTCTTTCGTGCAATCATAGCATACATATTATGTATATTACACAGAACTCTTTTAAGTATAGGTAACTAGAATATGGCACCTCCTAGATATGGTCAACAAGGTCGGTCGGTGTTTCTTGTCGAACTTTTGAGTTTGTCTATTGGTCTTTCGCTGTCTTTGAAGTTTCCTCCCGGCATCTAATGCTAGTTTGTTACTTCTTATAATTCTTCGTCTGGATATAATAATTTTGGCGATGGTATTTTAGTATGTTTACAATGGTGCACTCCATTTCTGCTGTAAATCCAGTGATGACAACCATGTTATGGGCCCTTGTTTCAATACTGTCTTCAATAAAGTCCAATTGTATCGCCTGTTTTATGCACTGACTCGTTAATTCATAATTACACAATCGTTAAAATATTAGCGAATTTCTCTTAACAATACAATACAATTATCATATTTTAATGAAACAAATTTGAAAAAAATACTTTTACTGAAACATAGTAACCGAATATGTGTTTGTTGTTATAGTTCAGAACTCTATGATGATTTGAAGGTCAGGTAACACTTATGCTATACTTTATACTATACTCACAACAAGGACGTTCGTTTTCTGTTTATGTTAATTCGTTTTATTTTTCAACCCGATCCTTTCCATTTTAAGCATTGTATATTTTTTTAAATTATGCTCTTACGTTGTTAACTGTGGTTAAATTCCAGTAAAATGAGAGAAATGAGGCTTTAATTGATTAGATTCGTACCTCGAAATTTAAGTAACTTCTTTTTATTGATGTTGTGTTATTTAATTACTGCCTCAAGACAAAGCACTTTTCTAAAACAAAGTAGGTTTTTGTAAACAAAGGAAATGCAAATATAGCTCTCGTAAAGCAATTTTGGTGTATTGAATGCTGCATAATTTTACATAGCATTTCATTTCATTTCTACACCGTCTACAATGTATGTAAAACATCGTTTTCTATTAAATGAATGTTTTGCATCTGGCTATATACTCATTAACTATTCCCATTGACTCATTAATTATTTTGTGAAAATTTGTTTTACCCTTTTAGGACGAGTTAAATGGGATGCCTCTTCTGTTTTCAGTATTACAGAATGAAGTAATCGATATTAAAGGAAAATGTGATTATTCTTTATAAAAATGAATAAACAACAACATTGGGTATTTTTATTCAAGGCAAAACGTCCTCTGTTAACCTTTATTTGATCCTAAAACTCGCGATATCTAGGGTATTTGAGCAGTTATCGAAAGTCCGTTTTCAGTGCTGAAATCCTCGGTGAATTGTTTGGTTAGTCTCGATAATGTTTCAATAAAATATGCTTGGATAAGTTAGAATTTTTAATTTGAAAATTCTTGTTACATCTCGCCTTAATACCACGTTCTGTAGCGCTGTTAGTAGACATATTCGAAGCATTCGGTACTCCCGAATCGAGTTTACTCAAATAAGAATATTATGTGCGACGTACAATATGAGAATTTCATACTTTAAATCGTTTTGTGCCGTCTATATTGCGGAAATGGACAAGTTCCCTTCTAGTTGTTATTACCCCACTTCTATTGATTATACAATGCAATACTCAATAATTGGCAGTTGTTAATGGCCGATTAATTTTCGAAACTTCTTACCGACGCAATTTTATAGCGTATACGTGTATATCAAGTTATTATAATGTAATCAATCCCTTTAGTCTATATACTTTATGCGATTATATTCTTTTAGAAACAGAATTGGCTGCATATTTCTCTCCCCCTTTTCAGTTAGTTCGCTATTGATTTGTTTTGAGGTTTAATGTGAGTGCACTGTTTAATGGGAGTTATACTGTTGATATTTACCTGTTTTAAATCGGTCACGTCGCTGAAGTTTTCCATCCATGATTTATTGTATTTTAAACTAATTCGGTCGTGACTGAATTTAGAACCATATATATTGTGTATTATAGGTAAGAGTGACGATATGACTATATATTGTGATCGGTTAGGTAAGCAAACTTAGATTTAGGTATTTTAATACAGCAGCATAATTTGGAGGAAACAAAACGTAAGTTTTAAACTTGATATAGAAAAACAGCGCATTTATTTTTAAATTAGCAAAGTATGTACACCTGTTTTAAATGCAATTATACTTTTCTTCTTGAAACTTCACTGATTGAGTTAAACGTGAATAAAGCAAGTACATTTTCTCCCTAAGCCCTAAAATACATGAATAGTTAAGCTATTCATTTAGCTAAGCATTTGTAAGTTTATAATTTAATATTTCGAAAATCTCCGTTTATGAGATAGTGTATTCGCGAAGAAAGTCTTACAAAGAAATCGATCAGACGAGAAACGAATTTCACCGTCTAACTCTTGTTACCAAGCAGCCGCTAAGCATTTTACACACACACACTGTTTCTTCTATTGTCCCCGGCTTATATGTGTTAAAATAATAGTTTATGGGATGTTATACCTTCAGTAGAGTTATCCCTTAAAGCTTCTCGTTATGTAGAAGGTATTATTGATTTAAGATTCCAAATGTTAAGTAACCTCCTAGGACTTTTATAATGTACGTTGAATATATTCCCGCCAAAACCTGTATGTATACATACATACATGCACATATAAGATGAATCAATGGCGTTGCTGTAGATGTTTATATAATTTCCTTGATACATATTATTATATCTGGAAATAAAGTCCAGGAATTACTTAGTTCTGTGTCGACTTTGGATTTCTTGCCGTATGCATCCTCAAGTAAAAACATTTCTCTAAATGAAGAAAATGTCAATCAGGTTTGACCAAAGTAAGGGAAAACCTGATTATTATGTTTTTTTCTCTCTTTTTTTCAATAAACAAGTTGCAGCATTCTCTACTGCCTTGTAAGAATATTTGGTTTGAATGTTAATGTATTGGTTTTTACAGTCTTCTTGATGTTTCAAATAAATATAGGCAACATATATTTACAGTACGGATTTGAAAATGTTATGGTTATGCCCTATACGCAATTACAACTGTATTTCAGAATTATAACGATTTCTAGTTTAAACACTTATTTTTATTGCATTTGACTTCAATCAAATTCTCTTTCAAAATGTTTAGATATGTTTGTGTTTAAAACTGGAAATTGGTAACAAAGTATGATTTATAATAATATGTTTAAACTAAAAAGGTAACTGAATATTTGGGAACCTGACAGTCATTAAATATTCATTACTATTTTATGAACTAATTTACTTACTTTTCAAATACAATTTTTAGATATTATAATGAGGATTACCTATCCGTAATTTGAAATGTTTAATGAATCATCCTAGATGCATATCGTCTCTATGTCTACTTACGTCTATAATGTAATACACGCCTAAATTCGAGAAATCTATGGATACAAATAAATATTTGTAGCAATGGAAATATGTTGCTTTAAAAGCATATAACTTCATTTTTTTAATAAATTATTACCATTTTATTCATTGAGGTGCAGACTATCGCGAAGGAAATTATACAATCAATGACATTTGATTATTGATTTTTATTACAATATTGTACATTTAATTTGATATAAACCCCCGGTTTCTCTCTCCCTCTTTTATTCTACATTTTTTCATGTTTATCACGCTTAATGTTTCCTGATAGCTTTTTTAAACTAGTTAATTAGATTATTTCTCTTACTTTTTGGATACTGAATCAATAAGAATCATACACTGAAAAATAAGCTGTATTAGATTGGTTTGGAAGATGAATCTCGGCGCATTTTGAAAAGAAAATCATTCTTATAAATGACATTTGTCCTGTCTTTATATATACACCTTTGTAAGTCTGGCATTCTCTTGTTTAAAGAAGTCATCTCCCCTTCCAATGTCACCTCAGGCTCTCTTCGCGACTTCCTCAAGGGCCGAAACCAGACCTACAGTACGCGGCCTCTGGTCCTCGCTGACATGCTCGTCCAAGTGGCCACCGGAATGGACTATCTGGAGCGAGAACAGTTTGTCCACCGAGATCTGGCCGCGCGGAACTGCCTCGTCAAGTCTGTGTCCCGTCGCTCGGTCCAGGTGAAAGTGGCGGACTTTGGAATGGCCCGGTTCCTCCTGGATAACGTGTATGAGCCCTCTGCTGGAACTAAGTTCCCCGTGCGTTGGGCGCCGCCAGAGGTCTTCCAGTCCACATACACAGCCAAGGCGGACGTATGGAGCTTTGGTGAGTGCCCTGCCCTGCCCTTTTACTTAAATGAATTGATTTTAATGCTGCGTTATTGACGTTTTATCAAACATTATCAATTTCTATAGTGAAATGTTAAGCTATTTGTGTTTTGTACAAAAGTATCGATTTTTGGAGGACTATACATTCGTTTACTTCCAATCTGATATCGATTTAGTTTAAAGTCTAACTGTATATTTTCAAGTTGAAGTGTGGATTTTAATCAAGTAATATCGATTTTAGTGCTAATTAAATTTTTATAAAGACATGTTGTTTTCTACGAGTAATTCTGAAGTATTGTTGTTTTATGTTGAAATATTCGAATTTTACTTTTAGATAAGTATTTATATTAGTGTGCTAGTAATAGTCCGAAGCTATTAATAGCTTTATAGTACGTTTTACATGCAACTTGACTTAATTGCAAGTGAACGATTGTTCAGGATGTTTATAAAATATGAACCCAACGAACATGTGTTTTCTTTGGGTGGTCTACCGGCCCTATTCAGTGTTTTATTATTTAACTAACTCATTAAATTTGTTAAACACCTTTATTGCTTGGTATTGTAAGAAAAAAGTAGGATGTGCTTCCAAATACTGTTTATTGTGCAATCTATCTTCCCAAATGTTGTTTGAGGTGCCTTTTACGACTTGTACACCAATGTCCACTAATCTGTTCCACATTGCGGCAGTTAACTCGGTCTCGAGTCAGAGAGAGGGGCGCTAAAGTCATAAATGCACAATTATTGAGGGCCTTCGAGGTTGCATATATATTTTTTAATGATGATCAACTCTTTTTACGTGTTCAAATTTCCAATTTCTCGGGTTATTTGTTTGTTCTGTGAGTCAGTCTGTCAATGAAGAGAAAAAGATTCCATGCATGAAGGATAGGTTTGTCTGATGTATCATGTTCTAGTACGCCGCACGTTTATACTTAATTACATTATAGGCTAGTTGCAAGGTGGTTGGTTGTATGTAGTTAGTATGCTATCACAGACTGAATTAGTCGTGAACAGTGTGCCTCGTCTGTACATCGAATGTTTGTCTAGAGGAGGAGGAGAGGGAGGTGGAATCACTGCATCGTTTCACGGTTCGCGCTTGCACGTGCCCTTCTGGTGGGAGGAGTGGGGGGGGGGTCTTATAGGACAGATCATTACTATGAACTCGCTAATATATCAGTCGTGTACTACTTTGCCTGCCTCCTAAGCAAACTGTAGACTATAGTATCATGAACAAACACGTACCTGTGTATACACTAACAGTGCATATACAGTGCATGTCCGCTTTGCACACGCCACACAGTGCATTGGCGAGATAGATTATTAATTTTCTTCTTCATCTTCCTCAAAACTTTTTTTTTTCTTCTGGAATATATAACGGAGTTTGGCTTCTTTAACTGCCCCATAATTTACCTATCTAATGGCCATGTGTACGTGTATGGTATTTGATATATTTTAGTTTTAACAGCGCGGGATTTATATCGATGAAATTAGAGGAAATAGTGGGAGGGGGAGGGGGCGCTAGTAAGGTCGCTGCTGCTAAAGGTGCGCACAGTCGTTAGAGGTAGCACAATTTTGGTTGAACTTTCCATTGTTTCAGTTCTATTTATGTACTTATAGCTCTCTCTCTCTCTAAACGCTATATCTAGAATCAGGGGTAATACACTATTTTATGTTTTATTGCAACAACCAATTTACAAATATGGGGAGGGAGTTTCATTTAATTTGTTCGTGAAACAATGTACCTAAACATACTGGGACTTGGCAGTCAACAAGTAGTACTATCGTTTCAATCCTTGATGAGCACTATTTCACCAATTTATACCCCATCTCTAACAATCTAGTATGTATATTGCGATAAGAGTGGATTTGCTTTTGTCGATTATATTATCAGCCTAGTCCTACCTCCCCCCCCCCTCTCACTCCCCGAAGTGCAGCCGTTTCTGGAAGTGCGATCACTGTACCCTCAAGGGAGTGGGGGAGCTAGAGGGGTCATTTATTACTCCCTGGAAGCCATAAAATGTCTTTCTTCTCCATTCCTCTCCCAGATCTATACTGGTGGTAATCAAAGATCCTTGATAGCGTTCGACAGACTTACTGCTATCCCCGTCTGGAGTTCTGATAGTGTATTATACTTCCTGGCATAGAGAGATGCCTAGTTTCCAAAAAAGTTGAAAACTCGTCGACTTTGTTGACACTACTATCTAATCTACATACAACATGTAAATATCACTCTAAGTGTCTTATTATAGTTGTCTACTATATTCTAGGTTTTTTTTAGATAACACTTTAGAATGTATAATTTAACGGATTATAACTAGTTACCGTTTATAACCATTTCAAATATGCCCTTTCGACAAATGTGAAATAATGTGGGACATAATCTGAATCCAGTCGTTTATATTCTATCTTGCTTAAACTAAAAGTGAACTTTTTATTGATTATTTTTTAATTTAGAAATAAATCTCAATTTTAAGGTGAAACTTTCAAAATTAAAATTTCATCGAAAATTGAATGTTATTTTTTTGGTATACTGCTGTTCTAACATATTCATATTTTGTAGTTGAACTTATTCCAATTACTGTACATCGAGTTTTATTAATTTAGTCTTTGCGACTAAACGCCACAATTTATACCCGACTTATAACCGAGGGTCATATATTATTCTAATCAACAGACTGAAAATAAATCTCAGAGCTGGATTTCTCGATTTTGTGTGCAGCGCGACTGCGTGTGTGTACGATAATAAGAATGTAATCATCATCAGCGTGTTGACATTTCAGTGTGTGTGTAGTACATAGTATCTTTCCTATAGTCGCGATGTACTATGTTATGTACCTACGGTGACTGTGTGTAGTAAGTAAGTATTTACACATCTCAGTAGAACCAAACCAACTAACTTTACTAATCGACGGAAAGTTGTTTCAGGCGAATTACTACTACATATTATACACTATAGAGAACAGACTATTGATTCATGCAATTCTGGAAGAAGTTTTCTTACACAAGCAACTTTACTAGCTAACTATTTACATACATCGCGACGATCAGGGTCTAGTCTCGTCTCGGCTGTGTATTGCGCTTGAGAGACTGAATGAAGTGGTGTTTTGGCCAATCTCTCCTTCCTCTTCGCCGGGTAATGTAGTGGATTCGATCATGTCGCTAAATAAAAACATGCTTCATGAGTCATGATTATCACATCACATGTTGGCTTTGTTGTTTGGTTCAATTTCTCTAACTGTAGAAGAGGTTACTTCTTAATCGACTAGCATATTACTACTCTATACTCTTTGCCTGTGTGTGTGACTGATCTATAGTTGTGATGTACATAATATGTAGCTAAGTGAGTTGACTAATGAGTAATTAAGAACATATTAATGTCATTTAGAGATTGACAATTCAAAGGTCCCAGATTCAGAACATTCGAAAGCATGACTCTCAATTTAGAACGTTACAATAGAGTCAACTTCGTTTAGACCTATAATAATATATATGAGTTGTTTTGATGTATTTTATTTTGTTTTAATTGTAGGGTAAACCAAAATATCATTCTATTCGTTAAATTAAAATATTCCTTTAAATGATTTTATGTTGTGTTTGATTATCTATGTATGACCTAAATGAGAAAACTAATGCTTTTATGCATTTGATTTTAAAGATAGTTTTTATATACACCAACAAATTTACAAAATAGCCGTTAGAAAAAATTCTCCTGAAACTTTTTCTAATCTATTGATTCTAAAAAATAGTTTTGATATCAGTAGTGATTCCTTTTTAATCAAGCATTGTAATTGTGATTGTTATTTCACATAATTAACTCTAGCTAATGACAGTTATTGATTTTGATGAAGGGACATCATTTTCTAACCTCAATATTTCAATCTTTTTAACGCGAAATCTCTACATTCTAGCTTGCGAGAGACTTACTCCCCTCTGTTCTATCCCTTGGCTCCAGGTGTCCTCATGTGGGAGGCCTTCACCTGCTGCACAGAGAACCCCTATCATGGCATGAACAATGCTCAGGTCTACCAGTTCATCGTCGGCGGAGGACGTCTCACTAAACCTGCCATCTGTCCCGACAGACTCTACGTTCTCATGCTCGAATGCTGGCAACATGTAAGTCATAATATAATCTCTCGGTTATCTCATCGCAGTTCTCTAGTGTCTTTTTTATTTGATTTTTGTTTTCATTAGTTATTATTTGATTTTAGATTTCCTCTCATTTGTCTTTTTTTCGTTTCTATTTTCACTCGGGACCAAAATTTCATAGAGAAATTTCCATAAACATTGTCATGGTAACCTCTCCTTAGCACATCTTGTCGATAGTGAAAGCTATATATTATGATAATGTAGGACACAGGCGAGACTAAGTTATCGACTAAGAAAGTTGATTTCTTCATTTTTTACAAACACTGTAACTTATTTTGCGTTCTTAAACATGTATCATCGCTTAGTTTTCAGAATTCCTTATAAATTATCACTGTTCACGTTTCGTCTATTTTTATACTTCTAAAAGCCTTTAATTTCGGTGGCTTACTTTACATCTAGTTTTCTTGCTCTGAGGTAAAACTTATCCATTCTGTTAATACATAGTTACTTGACGAAAGTCGGATATACCTAAACTAGTTTTAAAGTAAGGTCATCAAAATGCATCTTATTATTGATCTATAGCTTGCTCAGTTTTCTATTTATAGCATTACAACTCACCCGGAAAGCTTGTATTCTAGGCACTGGCCTACTAATCTGTCTCTTGATATTGCAGAGGCATAGGTTACTGCAGTAAATAGTCTATCTATAAAGTCTTGAGTTATAGTTCTGTGAAATTGAAGAGGTGATTGTCGTTATAGATAAATTTGTGTATATTTATCTTTATTTACATGATCTTATTGATCAATTAAAAGTTTTATTAACGCGTAGAAATGACTTACCAGTCAAAAGTGTATTGAGGTGGGGTTTTTTTTTTACTTTTATTCGCCACCTACGATTGTATGTCTGAGTGAAATATATGATAAACTGTATTCTTACATGATTCAGTGTAGGTCTCCTTTATCTTATCATGCATAGCTCCACGGGTAGGCGTAGATACTTTGAACTTGAACTACATGGGATCCCTCATTTAATATCTAAAATATCCTAGTTATAAACTGCACCTTTGGGACGCAGGAGGACGCACTATCGAAGTATAACTCTAGATCAGTGATATACATATCTACCTATTATGTGCTTACACATTCCGATGTATGTACCTACCCAGCCTGTTATTACATATCTAACGAATGAGACGCAGCTGTTATGATATCGTGACGATCCATTAATCTACTTTCAAAGGCGTTAGATTGTTTACTTCAGTATCGTAAACGTTACAGGAATTTGCCTTCTCCATAATACATTTAAGGAATTTATGACACAGTCAAATGTATTTTAATGATAAATAGTACCAGGTAATATTGATCCATACTTTCCACGTCTTTGATAAACTCGTTACTTTGCATAAACTCGTAAACTCGCTTACTTTAAAAAATCCATATATTTCAGCTGATTCTACTAAATTAGATATAACTATTGTTCGAAGATTTTTAAATAATGGGGTCGATGATGTTTTCATGGTATATATTGAGCGTAATAAAATATTAATATTTTATATTGTTAATGTTAATATTTTATAATTTGGTAGAAGTGAAACTATAGCATCATACAAAAGCACGGTTAATTTTTTTACGCTCATGATACATATTATAATGTAATACCTTTGTATTATGCTATAATCGATCAGGAAATCTGTTACAGATTTTTACCAGTATTTTTTCGTATTATCTATTTAGATATAATAATTCATCCTTCTTTTCCTTATCTACAGGACCCACAAAAACGACCCGCATTCGAGTACATCTGTCAAAAGATAGCCGACCATCTTGACCTCAAATGTGACAACTGAGTGCAATCATCTCACAGCATCCTCTTTCTCTTCAACCAGCCAATCAGCAATAAGCAGGCGGCAGATAATTGGCTAACTAGATGACCAATCAGAGTGAAGCACACACACATACAGTGACGACACCGCGCCTTTATTAGTCAACTGACTACATCTGTGTGGCACACGTATCTCTAAGATTGCATAGACCAATCCAATCAACCAATGAGCATCGAGATAGCTGTACAATCGCTGCACCACGCACATTCCTTGCCTATATATTCTGCCACCCCCTCCCCTCCGCACACACCAGTGATCCTCAGTCAGGTTATCTACCTTCTCGACATAAATTGCTTCTCGCGTGGCACATCTCTTTCCTTGCATTACCCTTCCATGTGCTTCTACCAGACTATCCTCTCCATCGATTGAATTGATGACCAGAGTGCTATCGATTTTACAGTGATGATATTGATTATTTCGTGAACATTCCGCCAATGCTTTCCTAGCCCTTCCTCTATCCATAACCCTTGATCGATCTGATATTTTGATTCATTGGAGACTTGGGTCCTGCTTTTGTATCCCAAAACTTGCTACAAAATCACCCGTTACATAATTTTCTTTGAGATTGAGGAATAACGGAGAAGATAAAGTAAACATAAAAGCCTGGCTGGTTAATCGAATTTACCTCCAAATCTGTTTTTCGCGACTGGCGACATGAAAAGTACGCATTTAAAAAAAGATAGCTTGCGTAGTTCTCTCTATTACCCCGGCAAACCATAGTTTTCTTTGCTTATTAAAATAATGAAATAGGTCATAAATTAAAATATATTCATATAAATCACAAATTTAAATAAAGAATGTCACGATATTTTTTAACCGCATGTACAGCCAATCAGCATAATAATTTTATAATGTCAAATATATATATACATACATTTTAATATAGACTGTGACATGGCAAAGTAAATGGGAAAATTCGCAAAATGTTATAGTATGAATCATATGAGTTCTTTATTTAGGTCGTTTTCATTAATTCCGAACATAATAGTTCAAACTTACAATTCTAAAGTATGGTTAAAAAATTGTTTTCATTTATATCGAGCTTAAGCTTTCAAACTTGAAATCGTAAGTTCGAACTTTAGATTTCGTCTGCTGTGCAGTATTTACATTACAATTTTAAAGTTCGATCGTTTTCATTAATGTAATCGTATGTGCGGTTTAGTTCCTTAGTACGTCGCGCGTACGAAAATATCGAACTTTCAATATTGAAAACGACTTTAAAACTAATTAGAGTTTATCTTTTTAAATGTCTAAAGATGTATGCATTTTCTCATTCATTTTGGCACGTAATATAGCTAGCACAATTAAATAATTTAAAACACCTAGAACTATCTTTGTAGGGAATATTTTTTTATTATAAATAATTTTTAAATATGTAAACTATGGGACGTTCAGTAAACGTGTTGTCGACAATCTTGAACTTATTTTGTTTTACCAATTTTTATATACTTAATCATGTCTCACAAATACAATTAAATCACTCGTTAATAATCATGAGATTTGTGTTCCTCTTTAAATTTAAATTTAAATCAAGATCATGTTTGTATCATAGAGATTTTCAAGATTCGTCATAACGGCGGTTGAATAGTACTAAGTAGTATATATTACTTATAAGATAAATATACTTTTTATTACTGCTACTAGCTGTACATTATTTTTTATATTTCATCTCTCGTATTGAAAGTCCCATTGCGATCTCTAAAACTTCTTTTCTTTCCCTTGTGAGTCTTGCGTTATTATTTAAAAGGTCACTGCGGTATTTTTAGTCCATTCAATCAACCATTGTAAACATAATACTATTATGCTATACATATTAAGACTTATTGATAAACATTATAACATCCTTAAATTGATACACGCGCATGTACGTAATACGTTATTTATATTCATATTTTTGTATTATAATAATTAATAATATTTAATAAATGTAATATTAATTAATAACCGCCACTGACTATTCTCTTATACTACTTATGTATATTATGATTTATTATGTACACTTACTACATTATTATGCTATTCGAGAAGCTGTGGAAAAATAAATTTTTATTTGCACTGCCCTCGGAGGACATTTTATTTAAAAAACGAATTTTGGCCAGTAACACATCTCACTGTATCTATCTATATTTAACCTGGTCGCCGACACGTATACTAAAAATACTATCCGCATTCGATGACAATCAACAGAAACCCCATCAAAGCAACCATATTAGTGTTCTATTATTATAATAATGTACAACAACATTATTAGACTATACTGGTAATAATTATACATACAATTGTACCCCAATTCTTTTACATACTACTTGGTACGTGAAGAAGACGACATCGCTATACATACAATAAACGACATTTTCTCTTTGTAAACATTGTATAAAATATAAATCGATCATTACTTGAAAAACGCGCCTCTTATTTTTTTATTGAGGTGGGAATTATTAGCAAAACTACTCTGTACGTTATTAGATTATTATCTTGTAATGATCTCTCTGGTTGGGCTATTTTTAACTCTGTGATTCATTGGCATACTACTCGAACGCTGTTAGTATCCTCCTTCCTCTCAGTTTTTCTTGAAGGGGGTTGGGAGAGTTAAGGGAAATAGCGGCATACGATTATTTAGCGACGGGTAGGCTACGGCGTCGCGGTAGAAATGTCTTCGTTTTAGTAAATAGTGGGATATTTGTAGACAGAGCCAGCGTATACACCTTTATTAGGTCTCGTGGGTGCATTAATATAGCTAGCTAAAAAAGGGATTGAATGACTAGCAGGTGTTGGATTTCGTTGAATTATTGGAGAGAAGAGGTGAATAATTGGGTTCCATGGGCTGAGGACAAAGGGAATAACTGCAGCTATCAAAGGGGAGACAATAAAGAGAACTGTTTTGGGTCGCGTCGTACTTTTTGCCCCGTCAAGCTGGCATTGTATAATTATCGTTTTCTCTTTTCACTCCCTAGAAGTTTATTCAATAGCTGCCTAATTATTTTACTACATAGGTAAGATTGATTTCCTAGTAAAATTACTTTCGTTGTTAACAACAACAAAGCTGGATGGTTTTGTCTTTATTCTTGAAGTTCGACAGCACAGGCTACAAGTGCTTTTTTATCAATACGTTTCTTAGTGCCATTGTTTATTTTAGTAATACGTCATCATTTATCATAATTAAATCGCTCGTTTACTATAATTTGCTAGTTGAATCGATTTAAAGTATTATAGGGAACCAGCTAATTTCTTGCCTGTTTCACAAAAGCAGTCCATTAAATCCTTATTGTACGCATGTAAACTATAAAACTGCATCTTGTTTACATATTTAATGATGAATCATCGCACTGTACCCTCATCTATATCCACAAAATGAAATTGATTACTTTCAAAGTATCAAACTGTGGTTATAAAATGCTATCTGGATATAATTACACAATGTTAAACTGCAAATAGCTAGCTATATGTAGTATATAAATTAAAAGGAAGTTTTCAAGATATAAAACAGGCTTTGCATTATGAAGTATTAATTACATTTTAGCTGTAGCATATAATATACATATATATCGACATATCTTATTACGGACAGTATCTAGCAAACTAGTTACATAGCTATACACTTTTAAAATAACAGAAAAATTAATGGAAATATCTGCACACAAATCATGATATCAAAAGCGATGTTTTAAAAAATATTCCCAATAATTTATGACTGGTTTTGTATATAAATACAAGTTAATGTTTTGATATATGCAGGGATCAGCAATGTTCAAAATGAGTCATATTTAGTGCAAATCCAGGTCATTACTGCATATAAAACTGCAATCAAGGGTTTGGCTCAAGTTTGCAGATTGAGACGTGAATTCTAACCTGCGTTATAACTGTCAGTCATGATGAAATAAGCACAAAGAATATCTTTGTCTGGCTTTTAACAACACATATAATAGGTACGCACATATACCTACATATCGCAATGACGATTTTTTAAATTTGTCATCATAACTAACAAGTACACGATTATTTTTTAGATAGCTTAATAAATATTGTCGTGGAAATTTTTAAAGACAGTTATAACACAGTGGTTATTACATAATATGATTGGTGTTCATGTTACGTTGAAATTCTAAAAATTCAATAAACTAACATTAATTCTAACATTTTATATAAATAACTTTATATTACTTTTAAGTAATATATCTTGAAATATCTCTATCATTATGAAAAACGTTTGGTGTAACTCAACAGTTATTTGATAGTGTATTTCACATATTTTTATTGGCATTTAGGTTCTTCTTCAATTGCTTTGTAACAAGTGTCAAAAAGCCCGTTGTATTCTTCCCTTGGTGCATTCCAGATGGTGTAATTTTCAAGAATACGGAAGGTAATAATTTTGCGCTTGTTGTGACCACTAGACTCCGCATTTTTATCTTCATAATTAGCTGAAGTTTGTTGCAACACTTCATTTAACTGGTGATCCATCTGAAATAAGTTGTAATATACAGTATATGATATATAATACAATTAGTGTATAAGTATTAACTGAAGTTTAAAAATGAAGTAGCATGCGCACCTATTTAAAACAGTACGTATGTTGCAAATAATATTAAATCATATATATCTATGCATTGGTCTATTGGTGAAATTGCGACCATTTTACCATGTCTCCCTTGCAATTGGGTTCATATATAAGAAATTTAAAGAATGGGGTTGAATATCTTTAAAAAATAGCCTAAATTTTACCTCAAATGGCTCGTTGGAAAGACAAAACGCCCGCCACAACGGCATGGATAGTCCGCGATGGCTTCTAAAGATCCCAAACTTTAAAGGTCATCGGTTGCTTAATTACCGAGATATAGCCGTCTAAAATATATACTTTCTATTCTATGTGAGGCTGTCGCTAATTTCGGTCGTTGTAGGAACTTATAAGAAAGTGACTAACAATAGCTTGTGTAACTAGCATTATTTAATAATTAACGCTTACTTTTATCATATTTTATTTCATAAATTATCTTTGTTGAATATTATAAGGTAATATTTTTTATATTATTAGAATCATGTATCACACGAAAATTTTGAAATTTGAATAAACGAAAGTATATCCCATAAAAAAAGATGATCCTATTTAATACCCGAGTGACATGACCGATTAAGTTTAATTTGGTCAATACCTAAGCCTGAAACTGTCCTCTTTTATAATATTGTTTTTCTATAAATTAATACGTTATACCTGTTATCTCTCATACATTTGATTTATGTTATGATCATGAAATGGAACAAATATATTAACATGAAACACATATTATCACGAATTTCATAGAACTTTCATTACTATAAATGTACTACAATACCCAAAACATATTTTTATGACTTAATTTGGCTTTTTCAATTATTTCTAGCTTATGACGCTATACTGTGTCCCTTTTTAGAAAAACACCCGCGGCAGCTGAGATTCAGACGAATATGCAATTACATATACACAGATGACGATCAGCCTTATCATAAATTTTGTGTAAAACACTTATTTACAATATCTATGGCCTATCTCACTATCGTAACTAAACCCTCAATATAAGCGTTGTGGGTTTATTCTTCTGATCGCAAAACTCGAATAAAAAAGAATAGCAAAATATCAAAGCGGAAAAAATAGTATGCCCGCATTTTATCCGAGCTCGCTAATTAGCTTGATTATGGCGAACGAAGGGTGTCAAAAAGAAGATCATTAAAAAAAATGAACATACATATTCCTTTATATGTTGCACATAATCAGTAATAAGTGTTGATAATCTCCACTAACAAAAGAAAAATAGGAATAACACTGGATATTCTATAAAATATATATTAAGATAAACGTGAATATGTCGAGATAATCAGAAATAACAGTTGATATTCTTGATTATGTACAACATAAAAAGGAATATGTATGTTTTTTAATAATTTTCGTTTTTATCCCCTTCGTCCGCCATATGATTATGCCTTATATTATTAAAAGTAAGTTGAAATTATTTTAGAATATACAGTTACAAAAGTATATGAAGGACCTAGTACATAGTAAATAAAATATCTAACAATGAGCTTACGATCGAACCGTTCTTGAGCAAGGCAATGGTAGAACTGTTCTGGCATATTCGTATGTTTTCGGACTACTAAGATAGAAGGTTAAGGCGAATTGTTTCATATAATAGTTATATGAATTGTTTTCACCTCGCCGGAATATATCCAGTTGGATATTATCTGTAGTTGTGTAAACATACAATCATTAAAGTGTTAGTCAATAATTATTTATGAAATAGATGTCTAAACAAAATACGTTGCAAACAAAATATCCTAAAATAGGTATCCTACAATATACATCAGAGAAAGGTATTACTAACACTAACTATACAAGCACGAAACTTGACCATCTCCGTGCGTGTGGCACCAATCGATCGCACATAACATTCATATATACAAAATCAATACAGAAGTATCGATTGAATCAAATGCGTCGACTTTAACAGCTGTACATAGTTTGACATAGATGAGATAAAACGAACATATTAAAATACTACCTGATATATTATCGAGTTAAAAAGTAAATCTATCAAATATTAAAAGAGTCATTTTTGCCCCGAATATAAATACCAGCTGTTATCATCGACAAAATTACCTGAATAAGAGTCAAGTTTCATCTTTTGTTCCCTCGTTAGTAACTTCAACTTGTTCAGCTTAGAAGTCCAGACGCTGGTTTTCGTGATCAGTCGTTGTTCCCGCTTCCTTGATGCGTTCAATTTCTGCTTCAATTGCGCGCAGGCGGTTGTAAGTTTTTTATTCCTGGTCATAAGCTTATCTGAACTTGGAAGGCAATAATTGTGATCCTAAAAAGGGAAAAAACGTGTAGACACCAGAAACAACAGATATAAAACTGTAGGTATCCCAAATCAACTAAAGGTATTATTTCAATCAAATGTGGTGTTACTGCTGTCAAATAGATTTATAACAATCAAATATGGATTTAAGCCGATTACGTGTAGTATTTAGGCATTCAAATATGAATAGGTTGAATTATAATAGGAACTCAACAAAAACGCGATGTTAAAACAAAAACCAGTAAATAGATTCCTACATATTCCAACATTTACTCACATTTATATACTTCATATATTATATGATTTACTTATCGCTTATATTTAAACATTTATACATTTATTACATATGAATTATATACCTACTGAATATGAATATTTTAAATAAAATTGAGTCGATTGGCAATATAATTATAGTTTGAAACAAGTAGATAATTCTACTTCAAATGAGAAAATAATATAAACGTATTTATTGTTCACTCTTACGTGTGAAATAGACAGTTTAACTGAAATCTGATTTATTATCTGTTCAGGTTGAGCATCCGAGGTTATAATATTAGAAGATTGGCTACTGCTGTCGCATGTTTCGTTATTTCTATGGGACTCTACTGCCTCTTCTTTAATTGAATTTGCCATCTAAAGATTGGAAGATGGAGGGAAGTAACTGGAAAACTAAGAAAACTTCAAAAGAATAATAGGAAGGAAATAAGGAGACGATACAGTATTCAGAAAAAGGACCACGTTGATTGACGGGTTAAGACTTGTCATACAATCAATTAATAGTACAGTACTTCTTTGTACAATATACAAAATAGATTCTAGGCCGCAGATAACATAATAAGTGTAGGCTAAAGCTATTATTTGAATGATTAAACGATTAGAATCTATGAGTTAATCATTTAATTCACGAATGCGTAGCATGAGTGAATTTAAATTATTAACGAATTGATTCTATGAG
>JAYRBW010093170.1:0-20945 GCA_036023295.1 Invenusta paracnida
AGCATTGTTTTAATGTAGCATATTTATATTCATAATTCAATTTTTATAGAAGAAACTCAATGGATTAATTAATAATTTGTGGTAATAATATTGTTGTTTGTCAAGCATTCCTAAGACCTAAGTCAATGGTAGCCACAAAACCAACTTATAATGTAGTAGACTAAGTTCATTTATGATATGCGAGAAGTAACTGGAGAGACCGCCTGACGCGGTCTCTACCTTTATAATATGAAATATTGGGTTACTGGATGTTGTAGATGACAAATTTAGTGTTACACCGTACGTGCCAATAATTATAATACCAATATACATACATATACTGACTTTTTCTAAATTATTATACCTAAAATAAAAGACAAAAGGAATATATGGAAATAAGTTAAATGAAATAAGACAAAATTAAATAAGACAAAATGAAATAAGACGAAGTGAGATGCCACCGGCGTAATAAACCTAGCTTGCCATTCAGAGTAATGACGTAATCGTATTAATATTTAACAATAGAAAGGCGAAGTGGGATGCAGCCATTGTAATTCCTCCTCTTTTATAAGCGCCCCCTCCCCCTCGCCTTCTCTCCCCTCCCAAAAGAGGCGTTGTATTATACAGAAATGTCGGTATACACTTTTAACCTAATGCTATTTTTAACTCTTCCTATTTTAGTGTGAATTTTTGCATAATATGAATATGTGACTATTTGTAATTAATATTGATATTACTGATAATATTAATGTTATATGCATTTACATTTAAACGTACTTCATATATACATATATGTATGTATATATTAAAATGTAATTATTTTAAAGTTTTAAAAAAATTTATTTAATTTTTTTCATAATCATTTTAAAACATAAGTTTCTTCTTTCGAACGTATTCATTTACATTTACATTTACATTTGATTTAAATTATAGTTATCTCTAAATAAAAAAGAATCCTCTAAAAATCATTACTAACCCTTAGGAATTATAAATACAACTTTTAAACAACTGCTTTCAGATGTCAAATATGAAACTATACTTGTTTTATACCCTTATATTTTTTAGAATGTGACTTAAAAATAAAATGCACGCTACTTAGGAAATATATTACCCTCAAAGTTAATAACAATTGTTAATAAAAATGTACACATTATACACGTATGTATGATATATCTCATTCCGTGGACCGATCACCGCGCGCATATTTTTTTAATAGAAACAAATTTTGATGCAGCGATTCGTTCACTTATTGTGACTGCGAAAAGTTTTTCTATCATATTTCGGTTCGTCTATTAAATATCAGGATATGTAGACATGATGTATGCAATTATTGAAAGATCATAAAGAATTAGGATAAACCGCAGCATACCCCAGCGTCAATCATATTTCTACACATTTTCTTGAAATATTACCCAAATATATTGCTAGTGATAGGAGAATCATTTAACTTCGACGTTCGCCTGTTCTTTGGCCTGTCCAAAATAAATGTCACGAGTGTGGTGATAGTAGCGAGCTTCAAAACTTAGATGGTCGGTCTTGTATGCGCGGTAATTCATGTTATCGGAGCTACAGAGGTGATAATTACATATGCAGAACTGAGTCAATTGCATTTATTTTAGAAGTCAGTCAGTGTAAGTATTTCACAAACTTTAAATTTCCTAACTTTCTTAATGTAAGAGGCATGTGTTTTATTTGTATAGAAGTTACGGAGTTCTGACTGGAATTAACTTAATAAACTTGTAAGATGGTCTCTATGTATTTCATTTATTAAGGAAATTCCGGAATACATTTTTGTTTTTCAAACCAATTTTATTGCGATAATGGTTATATATATATATACGCATACATATATAATATATATATTATGCCTAATTGTACTTATTCCTATTTATCTTACGTTAATTTAAAATATGTTATTGGGTAAAATACTCTCAAGAGAAACACCATTATCTTGCCGTACCAATATTTAAAACAATTTAGATTTAACGCCAAAAGTATCTCATTCTTGTACAATTAGTGAATATTTAAGTAACAACTAAAAGATTATACCCTTGAGGCTTAAACAATGTTATGTATTTTGTACTGGCATTATTCAAAGAGTGTTTCTTCTAAATATCGTTACGACCCTTCACGGCACGGCTATGGAGCATTGATAATGCAACAATAAAATGAGATTTTTTTTAAATCAATTTTTTATTCAAATTTTTCATTGTTTGAGAAAATAGTATGTATTGTAATTTCATGCAGCTGTAACTGGTAGTAAACATTTCGAACAAGGTGCCGATTTGACCCCTAATCATCTGATCATAAGTTATCATGAGGATCATGATTAACAAGCCCGTCCCTGTTTTTCTTTCCACAAGTCACACAAGTTTACGCATCTGTATATCTAGAACCATAACATCCTTGTCTTCCTTACTCTCCGCTTTACTAGTATCAAATTATTGCAATGATTATGACGATGCACAAGGAAGTTAATCACAATATACAGACAATGTCAAGTCAATTTTTGGCGCATAAATTATTATGAAATCAGCCTCAACGCCTCAATTCTAGCATCGTCTTGCTTCCCGGATATCTCAACTTTCGCCTCTATATATTAGGCCCAATCAAGACGGAGAGGGTTACTCTGTTTTTCAGAAACAATGGGTTCAGGAAACTAGCCACGGGACTCACTAATTAAGGCGCCGAAACCTACCTCCTTTTTTTCCTCCTCTCTCTCTCTCTCTCTCTTTCTCTTCTTTAAGTGTTTTTAACTAGCTGGAAATTATGAGTACTCCCCATTCAAACACTCAATCCGGGAGGCAGTCGACATTGAAATATTTTCTTCCTTTCTATTTTTTTCTATCGTTTTGGGTTCTAAAAATGTTATGAAAAGAGAGTTGTGGTAACAAAAGATAGGAATACAAACCATCCGGACATTCCTTTTTGAGGGTTGCTTTAAATGCTGTCTTAAAAGTAGTTGCTCTTTTGGATGACTTATAATCTATTGGAAACCTCTGCTTTTTAATCTTTCAAGTATATATCTGTGTGTATGTGTTTACTTTTATTGTATCTAATTGTTCTATCTCTAACTAAAGGTAATTTTATTTGGGGTGCTATGCTGGTGACACACGCACCTAGACAGACAGTTTTAATTTATTTTCACTACTTATTGGTTTTACATAATCAAAATCGAGGGCAATTGAAAGATTTCAGAATATATTTCCTGGACTTATTTTGACACGCTGAAATGTTTGTATAATTGTATTAATAAGTTGCAGTCTTAAACCAGATGTAGATCATTGTAATATTTCTATTTTTACATATTTTGATTTTTATCTGTTGAGCTCTAAAACTGTCATTTACGTTTTTAAATAGATTGTTTTACCTTTAATTTAAATCAATTTTGAAACAGAAAATTGATTTAATAAAAGTATATAATGGGTGAAACTCAATTATTTTTTGCATATATACATATATATCATTATTTTATTTTATCACCTACCTATATGTACTATAATTAAAAACTAAAATTGAATACGCATTTCGGGAATATATAAATATATAAATATTCAAATAGGTATTAATAATATGAATAAAATCACGACAATTATTTATAATGACAATAGTTTAAAAATAATACACGGGAAAACCTAATTTGATAAAATTTCTCTAAGTTTTGAAATATAAATGATTTAGTTCTTTTTATTATTTACTTGAGACTTTAAAAGTTGACTAATAGCGCGACTGTTTGTCCATATTATTTCCTCAATTTACCAGACAAGGTTTGATCGCACCTGCAACAACTCGATCCTTCAACTGCGCCAATGCAACCTCTGTGCTGGTGTTGTCGTAATTAGGCCCTGCAAGACCTTCTGTCAGAACGTTATGTACAACTGTCTGGCACCCTATGACATGTTGGCATCTGATTGGAGGAAACTCTTTCTGCGTGAGTCTTAAAGATTAAATATTGATAACCCCCTCCTTCTCCCCCGACAATCTAGCTTATAGTTTGTACATAATAATCAGGAGTTATTAGAAATAGGTTTTTGTCATGATTATAGCTATATACTCGTACTACTATAAAGACGATGAAGCATGTAGAAATAGGTATTAAGATTTTCCTTGATGCAATAGGACCTTCTTTATACATTCAATTAAAATGAATCCAATCAAAATTCATTATTTGCTCGAAAAATATAAACGTTATTCCATATGCAAAATTGCGATATTGATTTTAATTTCTTTATAGCTAAGCTTTTTTTACAGAATAGAAGAATTTATTTATTTTTGATTTCGAATGATATACATTTCAATATTGTTGATTTCGAATGATATACATGTTTAGGATATAGTTAGTATAATATTTATATACTATTCGAAATCTGTAAAGCAGCTGCGGCGGAATGCTATTCTACTTTTAGATTAACCAATGTTATTAGATTTAATTCCGTTGAAATATCTTGAAAATAGAGCTTTTACTTCTAAGCGTTTGATGTTGTATCGATTAGTTCAAATCAATATATTGTTAAGTGCAGACTTCACAAAGCGTTGCACAATTTACTTACTTCTTCAATGGACCCCCAATTTAATAATATTTAAAAAATTCTTCTTCTTCTATTCTTGTAAATTTGATTTTGTAAAAAATCGATTTCAAGATCTAAAAATGTAATCAGATCCTTCTAATTCAAGAATTCCTTAATTTATCGAATTAAGCCCCCCCCCCTCTAAATTAGTTGTTCAGAATTTTTTATTTTGAATACTCTCCAGCCATCATTTTAAAAATGTAATTGAGCTCTTTCTAATAAGTTTGTTATTTAATTCATAATATTTAAAGCAGTAGTTAAGCTTAAAGAGCAATGCAATAAAAAGAATAAACAATTAAAAGCAATAAAAAGAATAAATCCCTTAATGAAATATATTTCAGTATAGTTGATCACTATACTCAACCAAAGTTTACTATATTTTCAACCAAAGAGTTAAAATCACTGCCATGTTAAAAACCACTGTTAGGAATCTCTTCTAGTGCAACTTTTTTATTGATTTTAAGATATGACCAATGATATACTATTTCCATGTTATAATATCTCTTCCATCTGCACATCTATGCCTGTAATCGTTCGCTCATTACAAGTGGACATATAAAAGTAGCATTGACCTCTTTAATTCTATTTCGATGTCACAAATTATCACATATTTTAGGAATTTATTTTTAGCCAAGAAGAGAACCACTTTAAAAAAGATCACAAATATATGCTTTTATAAAATTACAGTTCACAGAGAGGAATGTTTGGCGCCTGGTTTATTGTTTTTTTGTATACATTTGCGCCAATTGAATATACGTAATATTGATTATATTACACTAATCTATAGTGTATCTAAATAAATTCAGAAATTTTGGAATATTACCATACTAAAATCCAACTTTTTTAATGTCATACTTGAGTACACTATTAAATTTTCCCCGAAACAAGCTTTCTTTATTTTCAATACCACGCATTCAACACCATATCTGATCAACATTTTATTTTAATCCGGTTGTTTTAATTATCTCCAATGTTTTTAATTGATCACAGAGGGGACATTTTTACAATCTAGAGGATCCGCAGAAGCGCTTTTCATACCAGCTTCATTTCTGCGCTATAACATATAGAGTAACCAATATTGTGTAGTATTACCTCTGCGTTCAAGTGTCGTTAGTCAACTCGTAAATGTACCTGTTTGCGATAGTTGGTGCCAGTGACCTCAGATGCTGGTTTCCTGGAGATACACAGTCGACACGCTTTCCTCATTAGCGATGCTTCCTCTACTTTGGCGCTGAATCCCCCTCAAACAGGCTGCCGATCTTGAAGATATGCTAATGGGGAGTGGGAAAACAGACTCCGAGGAAAAGATAGAGAGAGAGAGAAATGTTTGGAGGATGCCGAAGATTTAGTTCCATCTGGAGGACCAAAGTTTGTGATTTTCTTCGGATGTTACAGTTCTTTATACAAAAGACAAGACTTAGTTTAATAATGAATGTAAGCAGTCCACATTGATATGCAGATCTCCACATACATGTAAATTAATTAATTATTTCTTTTGTTTTAGTTATTGCCTATGTCTTATCAAAATCTTATCGAAAGTTCGCCGATTAGAGTGGTGTAAAGCAGTGGGTTATAGTAAGGATATATAAAATTGACGATACAAATTTAAGAACTTATACGAGAAATTACAAGTATTGTGCCAATTGAAAATCCAGATTTCGTAGATTAATAAATTAATTTAATAATCAACTTCAGATAGTTATTGTATAGGAAAACAAAATAATAATTGCAAAATATTGTAGTGTAGAAGACATTACGGCAGAAATTTTAGGTTCTATGCGGATCTCGATAATTTGGTGTCATGTTTATTTGGTTGATGTGTATATATGTGTTTGTCTGTACTGTTCAAACTCGTATATTATGTTATACATCACCTTTCTTTTACTTTAAATTACTTATTGTATATTGTGGATATTATAATTTAGTTATTTAATGATTATATACATACAGCGTATTTTATAAGATTAACATATTTTATTGGACGAAGTATGATAATATTACAATTAAATATAATAGATATCATACGTAATACCTTTAAACTATAAATAGGTCAATATTGATGTTTTACATTTTATAATTTTTTTTTGTAGATATGATATGTATACATACTACAACATGTTAATATAAATGTTTTATATAAAATAACGTGCTGACCAGAATTAGTAAATTATTTATAGAACTCCTATGGAACTTTTAATCATCTACGTTTATACATATAAAGTTACAAATTCAGTTTGTTGGTTTTAGTTCCCTGCCTTATTATATGATAAATGAGACTGTTCATTTTCATAATATTGTATAACATTTATATAATTTTATATGTGTTTTATGATAAATACACTCATCAAATTATTATATACGAAAAACGAAAAAATTTAATAGCTTTACAAAAAAATGTATAGAACTTATAATTTTTAATGTCTCTTTATTGAAATATGCGTGTTAAAATTGTCACTGTGTTTATTCCCGACTTGAATTTCAACTTACAGTGTGATACGATTTCTTGTGATAGCGTGACAGCGTTGCACAAATATACATCTCATACATAAAAATGTATTTCAGAATGTTTGTGATATGCACGTAATTGGTGGATAGGCAGTTTTAATATTTAAATTAATTTTTCAATTTTATGAAAATAATTTATATATTTTTTCTCATGAAGATATCCAGATATATATCGAAAACTGCCGCCGCTAATAAGTTTTACAGTCGATGTGATTACTTTTTATAAATCATAATTAGTCATAAACTTTTTTTTGTATATATATTATATATCGACTAACTTGAAATAAAATAATATCCGTATTATTTAAAACAATTGTTTTGAAACAATATAATTGTATAAATCTATAATCCGTATATATCTAGTACATTAATTTTCTTTTAATAAAATTTATTCATCATTTGAGATTATTTCTGCTGTGATTACTTATTATTGTTGAGAATAGTATTGCCTAGTTTCATTTTAGTGCATGGAAAGTTTAAAGGAAGAAATAGTTTGTCCTCACAGATATTTAGCTTATATTTAATACAAAAGTTTCATACAAAACCCCCAAAAATCGCCATTTAATGTCTGCTATGGGATAGTATTAGTGTTCTATTTATAGATGCTAAATGGCTGTTTTATTTAAGTCGTATTTGTTTGAGTATAGGCAGTTAATGTGAAAATGTTACTTTATTGTTCTTGTTATACTGCAAATTAGTGTGCCAGTACATACACACACACACACATACATATATATATATGTATATACATAATACCGCACTGTTATACTGAAAATGTTGAAGGCCAATCTGCAAGTATTGCAGTTATAGGTCCTTATTCTTTCAAGATTACTTGACATTGTCCCGGCATTGTTTTCCATCTCATCACCATTATTTTTCGGGTGATGCGCATTCAATCCTCGCCTAGAGAACTTTGTTCAGGACTTTCAGTCTCTCCTTTTGTCTTTTAGTGCACTTAGTTTCATCTTGAGTTTTTTCACTTTTTGTTCTCAGCTTTTCGAATTGTCTCTTAAGTTTTCGTTAACAATCTATTTTAATGCAGCTTGTTTTAATCTGAGATAGACTGGAGAATCACTTTAATTTTCCAACATTTTAGTACTACGAAATACTATATCAATTTGATTTTTTAATTAATATTTTGCTATATTATCTAATATATTTCCTAAAAATATGTATAATATAACCGGATGATTGTTTAAAATGGTAACCACTACGTTTTGTATTATTTATAAAAAGGATTTTCATCACACTAAAATGAATCATGTGAAATCACAGGATTGCTTTATACGAGTCAAATGTCATTTACAGATATTAACTGATTCCACTTTTAACATGGAAGCCAAGAGGTTCCCGATTTAAGACTATTAAGTTCTTATCAGAAACCGGCTCTGTTCTATCTCCTATTTTGTGTTTAATAACCCATTTTCATAAATATAAATAAATTTTCCCTTGTTATTATAGACTCTGATTGTGAATAATTGTTTTAATCAAAATCTGCATAACATTAATTGTTTTGTTTTATCGTATGAGAATTGATTAGGTTTCCAATTGATCATTTGAAAATTATTGATATAAGTGCATTATGCTTCTTATCCACAAAAAATAATTAGCGCTAATTTATTTTATTTTATTTTTTTAATAATTTTTTAAATACGATATACCTAGTTAATATGTTAATACACCGTTTATTAACGCAATTTGAACTGTTGTGAATTTTTGCAATTATTTCGAGGGTCATTAACATATACAGTAGATTGTAATTTAAGTATAATTTCTATGTATCAATTTCTGCATCTCACTTTATAATTAGATGGGTGTGTTTTTTAATTACTATGCAATGATCAGCAGCCCTTACTGAAATTTTATACAGATGTATTATATTGTAACGTATTAAATTAATATTCCCCTATAACTTTACTTTGTGCATATAGGATATCTATAAGGTCATTATATTAATAGAGTAACTCACGACTTTTCTTTGCATCTAAATATATATAATAAACATTGGGTAAAATATAATATATGATAATTAATATGATGTAATTTGATCGGTATACCGATCAAACATAATGCTTCATTACATTTCTGTATTTATATATACATATGTTAATCTACATATATATTTGACTCAGTATAAACATTTTATTGAATTAGATTTAATAAGGATGATATATTCCTCAATATGCTCGTGTCTTATTATATGTTTCTGCTATTATTAGCTACGCCGCGGAGCAGTTTGTAAATAACTGTATATTTTATACATCTTCTACATACATCAATAATGGCCCACAAAGCTTCCTGTCCGATATGCCAAAGTATCAATGACTTGAAGCTCTTATGTAGAATCTTTTATCAAAATCGCTACAGCTAACAACACACTACTGAATTTTGAAAAATTGGAGTGCATAAGAAGTTATATATGTATATATATAAACTAAATATCTTACGACTGAAGAGTCAAAGTGAATCTTAATTCATTGTATACAATTAATTCATATAAGAATAGTATATTTAGATAATTTTGTTTTTCTATGAATAGTAAACATATAATAAGTATTCTTCAACTTTTAATTATAAAGAGGAGAGCCATTTAGTCGTATTGGAACATTCCTAACATAGTTTATTATGCCAATCGGCTTCAGTATTTATCCGTTTTTTTTATTAAATATGGCGGTATACCAGAAAATAACATTATATAAATATATATATATGTGTTGAAAAGTATTACTAAAGTATTGAATGCGAATTATACGCTATTCTCTAACTTAGACAGTATCAAATATGAAATATTTTGTCACAGTTTCGGCAAGGATTAAAAATAGAATATCTTCTGTCTAACAAATAAATTACATTTCTAAAGCAAATTAAAAAATATCACATCCAAATTTATTTTTTCTATTGTGAATAAGAATTTTTGACAAACATGTAATTACATAATACACTAAATAAATATTTTATACCATGTATAATTACTTAAATTACTTAGAGTTAATGAATATCAAAATAGATTTCTAATCCTCTTTTCATGTAAATTTAGAAATTTAGAAATATATCGACAAATTTATATTGTGTTACCGTGTGTCCTTGTTCTAACGAGCACGTGATTAAGGTGTCTGTTGAGTTCCAGCATATATGAGCATGATCTGTGTTAATATATGTTTTACGAGGTATGAGACGATGCGGTAGTAGGGAATATTGTGTTTTATCTTTGAGGTAAGACAAGTTTTGAGAGAAATATTGAACTCAAAAGATATTATTGAGGCTTGAATTTGGAAAGAATTATAAGATTTGTGTCAGGTAAGGGAGAGTAGGTATATTGAGGTATATTATGGTGTAGAATTTCAGAGGAGGAATGTGTTGAATCTTTTGTTTGGTTATAAGTTGGAATTCAATGTGCTTGAAATTCCTAGCCAAATAATTTGTTGCAGAGATTAAAATGATCATAAATATAGCTTGCCAATCATTGTAATTCAATGACTAAATAAATTATTTTAATATGTTCCTAAATGTGTGTCTTTGTTGCATCTTCAAATTAATTGAAATACAGCTGAAGTCTGAATTAAAAACACGTATATATGCTAATTTAATTATCTATTTTAATCCCATTTACTCGCTATAATCATAAATTTAATTATCTAATAAAAATGACTGTACACATTTATTTAAAAAGTTTATTATATTATGAGATGTGGAATTGTATATAATTATAAATTTTGAAGATAACATTATGGTTTAACAACACTCAAAACGTATCGTTTTTTATGAAAAACTTTACGCATGTCTGTAAATGGTTTATATAATTAAAATATTTCTTTAAATTAAAGTCGAAATCCGTTACTCAAAATTACAATTTAAGTATTTCGTGTGTATGTAGTGCAGCATATACAATTAATTGTTTAAAATAAAAACCAAAACATATTCATAAATTCAATAAAAAATGTCAGCGACATTTTTTTGACGAAATTCATATAACCCATTAAATAACTATTATATTGAATACATACATCACAAAATACACTTGTGTAAGTATACTTATTACGTAATTATTTCAATACAAACATGTACAATTATGTGTGCTTATTGAAACAAATTTCTGTGGAGCAATGATATTTAATATTGTTATTTATAGCAACATTTAGCAGTCCTATGATTTATAATATACTAAACATACGCTACAAGTCTCTATTACATAATATTTTTTCTATATCAAATTTTAATTATCGATTCCGTGTTATCGTTACAACTTTGAGAATACTGCATTTTGCATATTATGAGAAAAGCATCTTTGAATCAACAAGTGTAATATATTCTTTCTACTATCAGCGAATACATTGACTATTTGTTGTTTTATTTATATTCGTTTTCTTTTTAATTTTTGGTATTGCTTCTGAAATTTTAATTCGATTACTAAATTATATAACAGTATTTTGTTTGTTTACGAATGAGTACTTTGTTATGGTACGTTTGGGGCTTATACCGAAATAACCGATTCCAGGATTTACCCTAAAACGTACCTATCTCTACGTTGCGCACATCTGTGCTAAAGAAATGCTACATTTAGACTTATAGCTGAGTAAAAGGGATATTTCTATTCCTATAAATGAACACCAAGGCGTAGACGCTTTACGTCCTAATTGTAACTATTAAAATATAAAACATATTGTCCATTCAGATATCTGAAAGGTTTCTGTTTCTCTATGCAGTTTTGATATTCACCTTCGCGTCTTCCCTAACTCCTTCTAGCTAAGTTGATTGAATCGGTGAACAAGCAAGACTCAAAATCGGGATTTGAACGCCAATTGGCTCGACTTCCGGGAAGAGTGATGAATATTCTCGGTGACTTTGACTCAAAACGGGAACAACTCTTAACCAAAGTGAGATTCATATTTGTCATACATTTTGGTAAACTAATGCACAAATATAAAATATTCATTAAATGACAGTAGGTATACATGTACTTTATTATCAGTGCTTAAAACGTTGTGGTATGTTTTATCATTATCATTATCAATTGATCGTTGATGTACAGTACCAATTCTAAATATTTATTTGATACTCATTTAAAATTCAAATCTAAATAATTGTTAATATTCAACACAGTTTAAGAGGCATAAGTTTGATAAGTTTGAAAATAAACATATTTTAACTTAATTTTTCGTATGTTTTTACTAATAGAACCTGTTCTTTACTTGATTAAATGTTACTTAAAAGTTCGCTACAAGCTTTTCTTTTTGTAAAACAAGTTATTTTAATAATAGAATGCTATGAACTAATTACCAAAATAATTAAATTTATTAAATATTGACATTTTGAGATTTACCTTTTAAATTTGAAGTTGTTCTACTAAATATTTGGTTAATTGTAATATTATAGGTACGTAGTTTTACCAATCTTAGTATTGAAATAATAGCTGGATATCATATTGATTATATTAACAGAAATTTGAGTAAAATTACGAATGATTTCATTGATGTCAGCGGTTACGCTACGCGCTACACTTTGATATTTGAAGTTACTTTATCCCGTAGAAGACCTAAAAACTGACTAGACAACAATCAGACGTAATCAAAACCTGCTTATTATATACACCTATAAATTAGGACTTTAAACACACAAAGAATATATTACCGAGCACATCACAGTATACCTACACACATTTGGGTCAGAAAGCAGGACAGAAAAGTACGACAAAACACAAATCTAAATATCGAAATGATTGAATGAATGAAAGCAGTGGCTTACTGAAGGTAGTTATAGCTCAGTGTACCTATCTTTCTCTATACTGGCCTTAAGGCAACTTTAGATCAATATGTCTAGTACTTAAGAGAAAAGGCGGGTTCCTTCTTATATGTATTATGATATATAATTCTCACTTTGATAAATTTTCGGAAACCAAGCGCGTGAGAAAAAATCGGAGGGGCATTGGGATCACTTTTTCTCCCCTTTTCTTGTGTTCATTATTTTCACTTTCTTAGCAAGCAACTATAACAGTCCCAGCTAACTGTAGGTCTCAAAGATGTGTGTATGGGTTCAGACATATATTTATGATAACTATGATATTATATTAAGGGTCGACAGGGCCAGTATAAAGTAAGAAGAGGTATATAACTATAGCGACAATCGAATTTGTAGTCTTGTCACTGTAAGATACTGGATGGAAGTTATAGGTTTCAAAACTACGAGAACAAGACAAAAATAAGTACCTACAGAAGACGCTAAAAACGTGAAATGAGGCTCAACAGCACATTTCTTCTTATAGGTGATGTTGGTGTGGTGATCTGACAGTTTAGTTAATTAGATCTACCGACTGTGGCTGATTTCTTGCTTTACAGACATTGCTATAATATTTTCCACCCGATTGGCTCACAATAGGACTTCCGGTAGTGCACGGACAGTTCCTGGTGGCAAGAGTAACTTACTATATACATGGGACACCTACGTCCAATGAGATCGGAAATGAATAATAAATCAAATATCCTTCCACTATCCATCCTACGGCGAGCGGGTCTGTCATCTTCGGCTTGTACGATCTTTCAAGTTCTCCTCTCCTGTATGTCTACACATTTGTATTAACGTTGTCGTTAGGATCCTGATACTGATCTATATCAGACTCATAGGATGACTGCCAGCTGTGTGCGAAGAAAGGAGAAATGCGTTAAATAGATAAGTTCTCGAAACAAAAGCAAGACTGCAACTACTTTGCAGTTCTAACTTTTTACTTGATATATTGAGCATAAATATTAACAATTTAACAGTACTTGGATGGAAATCACAATTATGTAAATGATGTGTGTAATGTATAAATATATATATATATATATTAATAAGTATTATATAAAGATTCTTTATATGCGTGATAACATTTAATTGAAATATGTCACTTTGTTAACACTTTTGAAATCTCTATCTCTGAAAGAAATTTATTTACAAAGAATGAACAATTTAAAGCAACTAATTTCTTACACTTTATAAATTTACTTAAAGAATATTATTTATTTATACTTAATCCTAATATCGTGCAATAGGTACTTTTAATCTTGTGTGATTAAGATAATAATAATTAATCACCAAAACTTAATTGTTGATAGTTTTTGTGTATTTTTTATGTATTATATATATGTCTGATTAATATGAAGATAAATAAGTCGGGTTGATGTCACTAAACATATCATTTCGATTTCTATAATGAAAATATTTCCTTACGGCAATATCGATATTACATCGTGTTGTTTAGAAATTTATATTAATATTAATATTAATATTTTTTATTTATTGTTATTACTTTAACGTGCATTACAAGGCCAACTAATATGTGATCAAAAAAATTATAAATTGAATAATTATTATATTAGTGATTATTGATTATTGATTATTTATTATTGATATATATTAGGCTACGATAGTAATGGTGTTTAATAATTCCTATAAACTGCTGATTATACTCTGAAGTGTGAGCTTATTCTTATTCTTTTTCTACTGTTTTAATCAATGTATAATATATTCTCAAAGGTATTGCCTATATTCTTGGGTCATAATAAGGATACCTATACCGCATACAGGTACTGTAGATACAAAAGTATTTTTAGTGGTATAAACACTTAAATATAGCAAACTGAACTGTCTGAGCAACATATATGTGTAATAAATACTTAGTCATCTTTTGTAGTGCGATCGTTGTTTGTATGACGCAAGCAACCTGCTTTGTTTGCTCACAATTCGCACCTTACATCAACAATTTTTATCCAGTAACTATATTATACGATTGATGCCTGAACCGGCTATATTTAATACTATTAATATACAATTAAAAAGAAAGCACACTTACTAAAAGTGCTAAAAAGCAAGTATATGCATTAGTCAGCTTACACTGTGACTCAACTAATACCATCTACATATATGGCGCTTGTTATTAGATCCACTATGTACATATATTATTTACTTTATATAAAAGAAATTAAAATCATTGCCAAAAACAGGATAATGACTTTTTGCTTTATTTTATTTGTACTATACTGGAACTGGCCTTCTGTTGACTTTAATTTGGATAGATATACCATAATTGATATGATACTGTGAAAATGAAAATTGTATTCAATTTTATTTAACATAAACTTAGATGTTTTAATAATATTATGGGTCATTTCACTTCTGTTGAATATCACTTTTTCTACAAATTCCTGTTGACACTGGTTACAATATTTGTTAAATCAAATTTGGAATACTATAAAATCTGAGATATATTGTAAATAGTAATATGTATAATAACATAAAAGTCATCTATTCTTACCATTTAGAACTTACGTCGTGTAATATTTAAGGTTAATACTCACCACATGAGGTATATGGAAAAGATAACCACAAGAAAATTCGATAAATAAGTTGTTCGAAAATCAGATTATCCTTTTACCTTTCTGAAACTAATGTGGTTAGACATTCTTCCAGGTAAAGCGTCCCAAACTGATCCCCTCGGAATCTTCTCCTTCCCAGAGGGGAGTGTTTTGATGGCTGACATCTCAGTTAAGAATGACACTTTGTTCTGTCTAATTGTTAAAGTCAGATTTGCTTCAATCTTGGGCACATAGTGATGCAGGGATTTTTTCTCTCGTTTTCTTTACATTTTCTTTAAAATATCTAAATTGTTTTAACGTTATAAGTAAAATGATAAGAAAATAAGTTTTTCTTGTATTGTTTAAAAATAGTTGACATATCGAAGACTGTATGTGATAAATACAGCAGGATATCCAACATATTATTAGTTAAAAAGTCAATAGCGACTGACATTTAATTCAACGTAATTTGTATAATTTTCAACCAATTTACCTAACATAAATTTTTGACATAATTGTTTTAAAAGTATTAACGCCAGTTTGCCATTATATAATATCTTTCAGTGTTATGACATGTTTCAAAGTGCGAGGACAAAATTGAGAATATTATTAAATTTAAAGCAAGGATATGTGTAAGAATGTATGATCACATCGGAAACTTATTTCACCTATGTTGAAACGGAAGCGGTACATTATTATGTTCTATTATTGAATACATCTATTAAGAAATGAAAACAATCAAAACTTATCTTGCCTTGTTTATGTTTCTTAGATATCCTATATATTGCATAAGTCAGCTGTTAACTAAGTTCTCACTCACCACCTTTTGGTAAGTCCTAATACAATATTACATAGTCCTCTTGAAAAAAATGTCTAACAAATTATTCGAGTAATAAATTTATAATTAAAATTTACATAGCACTTTACATTTCTGACTAAAGTGACGTTATATTAGATTTATTTATGTCATTAATCATAAAAAATAACATAAGGTATACTTTATATAAAAATAATTCATATTTCCTCTCTTCGAGTTAGTTACATTGACTACAAAGTAAATATTTAGTACATGACTAATTTGCCATTTTTATCATATACATATATTTGATTTAATATGTTAACCCTTCAGTTTTATTCATTTTCTAATTCTACATATATACATATTATGTTTATATTATAAAAACCAAACAGACTTAGATTTTTAATGGCACCTGTTTTTTAGAGTTTGCTTTCTAATCTGATCGTTTTCTTCAAAAATATATTCTACGAGTAATTTCTTATGAAGATTAGTATGTCATGATGTGCAGATTTCAATAAAACTTTGCAATCTACAAGTTTCATCGCAAACGAAGCCTGTGGCCACGACTTGTATATATAAATTATATATGTACTAACATTTTCCTAACGGGCACATAACTGCGCCATGTGTAGTATATAAGCAGTAATCATGAGAGACATAAAACGCGTTAGTTTTTCTTGGGATCACAGCTAGGAAGGTATATAAAATAAGCGTATACTACACATATGTGTGATCCTATCACCAGATCAGAAAATGGTTTGTACCAATTTAGAGTTACCCATATATTTCGATATAATGTATATCTTAATTTAGAAATACCTAGGGTATTAAGTTTTATAGACTAATACACTACCAACTCCCACGACAAAATATGTATATGTACCTATTATAGTTACTTAACCTGGAATACCACTGGAAACCTTTATAGGCAAATGGAACATGTGGCCAAGACTCGGTCTCATATAATATATATATATATATATAGGTGTAGATATGTATTTTACATAATCGAACTAATTGAAATACGAAGCTTACAAGACAGTTTCAGTCTCATATTTTGTTTGGAATAAGCTGATATAATTTTAAATCTATGTATATAATCAATATGGCAGAAAATTATTTCAACATACGAAATCTTCTAAATCTCTCAAATCTTTCATTTATACATATATATATGTATCAATAATTAATGTATGTAAATATGCATACATTTTCATTATATTAAAATGTATTTATAAAAGTCCTACATTTTGCATTGTTGATATTCTTTTAATATATTGGCTTTCTATAATTAAGGACTATTTTCGAAATATATTCGTGTTTAAAAAAGATTGTTATTTTCTATGTTTTGTGCACTAAAAATGGCCACGGGAGTCAACATTTTCATAAACTATTCTGAAATTCTCCTTAAAAATAGTATCTACTGTACATGTTTCAGGGGCGCATCCAGCTTTTCTACTACGTGGGGGGGTGGATTAGAAAGAATCCAACATCAAAGGGGCATTATGGCTACGCGATGAGCGTAGCCTCTAAATCGACGCGTAGCACCTGAAAATTTTAACTTTTAATGTCTAGAATGAATTTAAAATATATTTTTTTCATTAGTTAAAAACCTTTAAACATTTTTTTTTCTTAATCTCCCAGGGGAAGGGGGGGGGTTGCGACCCCTTCAACCCCCTCCCCCCCCCCCCTGGATCCACCAATGTGTTTAATGTATATTTAGCTCGGGGCTAAATTGTATTGAGTAGTTTAGTGAGAATTTGGTTCGGACATGACGTTACCGTTAAAGTCATAAAGAATAAAATAGAAGCATCTGTGCTATTGTTAGTGTGGGATTTACTTTCATCCAATGTCTCTCTCCACCAATCAGATGATGACAGAGTGTCCAGGTGTCTCCGGTAGCTTTCCCCTCAAACCGGGCACTCGTCTTCTACTGCCCACAAATATTCCGCCTCATAAACTCGTTCCAGCTACTCGAGCACCCCTCTCAAGCATCCTATCGCCCATCCGGAAACTACAAAAAACGGTTTGTGTAAATCTTGTTTTCCTTTTCAAAAAACTGTTCGTAGTTGAAATTATTATATTAATCTTTAGAATACATAAATTTGTACTGTTAAATGTGCTACTTTTTAATTTATTCTACTCGCGTTTAAATGATTCCTTTACGACATTCAAACAGAAATGTATTTATTATTACTGCCAATACTAGCTGTATTACTTTTTTCATTTGTGTTTTACAAATTAAATACGGTATATTAAAATGTTAAGTTATTATGTTGTAAATACAATATTTTTCTTTATTGAATGAATTTTTTGCGATCTAATTCATTATTTATTTTGCATTTTTTGACGTTCAATAAAGACTTTTAACCAAAAGAATATTGTTATATTGCTAGATTTACTTTTACTCTATATATCCAGAGGGGAGAGGGTCCTGCCACATTTTGCAGTGATTTTAAAATGAACAAATGGAGCAATGTAAGCTTCTGTGCATAAGAAATAAGTTTTAAGAAATATAAAATATAAATTTTACTTGTTTTCTTATATATATATATTTCTTATTCTATACAGTCATAACACGCAAGTGTATTGATGAAGTATAATGTATCGATGTAATATAAATTTAAACTATTTATATTTTCAATTATAACTTGATTTTACTTACTTTCTACACTTTCTATACTAGGATGGAATTCATGGAATTCCTGACAATTCCTGACAAATGGAATTCATGAATTATTTTATTAATTTACTATGATTATTGATATAATAGAATAACGTCATAAATGATTGGCATTTGAGTAAGTAACGGAGAAAATAATATTTCACTTGCTGTATTTATTTTAATTTTACATAGATTAGAACATACATTTTACATTGTTCGACATTACAGTTTTAATTATATTATGTGTGGAATAGATCATTTTTCAGGAATTAAAATATCTTTACAGTAATATACCTAGTACCTATCACTAATTATTTATGAAAATGAGTAATAAAGATTATTCTGGCATAAATAAATACTCAACTGTAATTTTATCTTTGACCCTGATTGATTACCTAACCAAGCATACATCCTGCAGTTTAGAAACAGTCCAAGAAGTCGATAATTTGAACTATATAGGACAACACTAAACATACGGAATGAAGCATACAGAGGTTGATAAATTGGGAACACTACAGAAAGTGAACAGTCTGAGCTAACTTCTCATATTCTTTGGGCTGATTAGAGCTCTTTAATGTAGTGAATAAGTTACTGTTATTTGTCTGTATATACATATATAGTACAGCTATAAATACACACACACAACACGCACATACATACATACATACATACATCGAAAACGACCGGATAAGAGTTGTTTGTGCCTCGTCATCCGTAGCAGAACTATTTGTGACTTTGCCCAACATTTTGCTCATCTACTTCCCCTTACCTGAGTAATTAATGTAAGACGAGGCCGGATCCCGGCTCTCCTTCAATTCATTCACGAATTCGATCCTCTCTCATTTCAAGAAGACAAAAGAAGCCAAGTTCCTCGCCTTCAAAACGAACGAATGTCAGAACCTTTTCTACTGTATCTATATGCATGCGCCTGTGTTAAATGTGCCTCCCCTTCTTTATTTTTATTCGATACTCACTGACTGGGGTCGTTATTTTCACTGCGCAAAGCAAAGTATTTTTGACTTTGAACTAAATATACCATTCTTTGCATGTACCTCCCTCCTTGACGTTAAACGCTTTTTTGTGTTACCTTATTCTATTTGATACAACTACTATCAATAAGTTCTTCGTACTTTCACTCACTCGCGGCTAATTTAATTGATGTCAACTTTTTAAAATGTTGTTAAACGATCTTAAATAACCTTTAAATAATTAAGAGTTCTGTTGGGAAGTATGATTCCTTTAAAGGGTTATCGGCGGGGTATTGAAATTGGGGATAACAGTGTTGTGTTTGTATTAGATATTATTTTTACACTCAAATTAGATATAAAGCTTTCAAAATTAGTACAAATTTTGAACAGTGCGATTAAAAGTATTTGTTATTTAAGAACGCTAAAATATATAATGTTCGAAACACCTGATGCCCGCATTAGCGTCGTCCTTGATATAGGTCAAGTGCACTGATATTACAAATTATAGAATTGTCAAACAAATGTGTGGAGTTTTCTACTTTATAGATGAATACACAAATATATTTTCGTTTGTTTTACTAAGAAGCGTTTTGAAACAACACACCTCTCAATTTTTTAGCGATTTTTAGTACTAGAAAATTAATCGTTTAATTGTCTACATTTTCCCAGAAGTATGTTATCACATTTCTAGCGTTATTTGTGTATACTGCATCTTATATATACATATGTATGTAAATAAAACAAGTTTACAGTATAACAGAAAACTGTTCACTTAATAGATGTGGGTATATTAATAATGATAACTAGAGAGCATGATAGTTATTCGTCTTCTAATAATACACACACGTTGTTTCATTGTTATGCAGTAATAAGACATGATACTGTTTTTACTATAATTATGAAATATTGTAGTTAACTTATAAAAAAAGCAAATATAATATATATATTATTTATATATATAATAAATTTGTACTTAATCTATAAAGAATATTATTCTTTATAGATTAAGTACAAATTTATAAATACGAAACAATTTAATATTCATGAAAATACTGGTGATTAAGTATAGGATAACTACCTGTTATCAGGAGTTAAACGCTAATATACCGAGTCGGCGCAGCCGACGAGTATATT
>JAYRBW010093181.1:0-20944 GCA_036023295.1 Invenusta paracnida
TATAGGGTGTAAGGTAATAAATATAGTCACGTGACCAACCTATAGGGTGTAAGGTAATAAATATAGTCACGTGACCAACCTATAGGGTGTAAGGTAATAAATATAGTCACGTGACCAACCTATAGGGTGTAAGGTAATAAATATAGTCACGTGACCATCCTATAGGGTGTAAGGTAGTGGATATAGTCACGTGACCATCCTATAGGGTGCACAGTAATGAATATAGCGATAAAAGTAGTAAAATTTAATTTTAAGAAAAGTCACGAAAGCTACTAACTCAAATTTTTCAATAAAAATGCCAGCGAAAATTGAAGCGGAGTGCCGAGTCGCCTCCACACGTGCCGAATTAAATAAATACATTTAAATGCATCATGTACACAAACGTACATCTACATATTCTATAAAAATGTGTGTGAAATACAACACAACAATAAATTTGATAATTTAAATCCTTTGGTTCACTGCTTAAGTATTCCAAGCTGAAAATATTCCTTTTATTTGTTCTTGATCTATTCATATGAATTAAACTAATATAACTAAACTGAAATCATTGAGGTTGACAATAATTTGTCAACTAACTAAAAATAAAAATAAAACTAACTAATTCCAACTAACCTACAGTTTTATTTGGATTTATGTTTGAAAACTGTTAAAATTTACCACATAACAAAAAGATAAAAGAACAAGAAAATTAATTATATCTTCAAAATTGCAACTGAGTACGTTATACCGGACCATTGGATTAGGATTCATAATAAATAGGATCAAGCTTTATTTTACAAAATATTTTAACAGATAACAAATATTTGCTCTTCTTGCACATATTATATTATTATACATTTGTAACTCTTTGCATATATAGAATTTTAAATGATGAAATAACAAGCTATTATATCATATTATATTATTCCTTTTAGAGCTAATTACATAAACGTAAATATTCTGGGTTGCTTTGAAATGCTCACCACACCTAAATCAACAACAGCCATTACAACACAACCGATAATAACTACACGGGCTCCCTGTGTCACTAAAGACATGATGGATGATGATGATGTAAGCAACTCATATTTATAATGACTAAATAGCTGACTTTAATTCAATGAGTGTGCGCGTAACATAGCCTATATTAGTCATTAAATACGAGTAGGTATGTACATCGAATGTCATAAAAAATGTATTTAAACTTTTGAAAATGTCAGTTCTTTGCATATATGTAAAATTTCAAAGCATATACATTAATTTATATTAATAATATTAGATATTGATATTTATGTCATAATATATAGAATAACAAACAATTTTGCCAAGAAAGCTACTTATAATTTTCAAAATGTCGCAAAATCAAGTCGACATTCAGTTAGGACTGTTAAATGTAAGTGATTCAAATATATAAATCAAATTATTTTTTGTTTAGGGTTTATATTATAGTTGATATTTAATTCTACTAAAATGTTGTGTGAGGAAAAATGTCTACCTTGTTTTTCCCATAAACCGAGATTGTAACTATCACTGATATAGAATATACGAGTGTATACAGTGTGATTTCGATCTTCCCGCAAATTTTTTACATAAGTTAAATATTTTTCTACCATTTTATACTACGCATTATGAGTTAAATCTCTTACTACGCTATTTTAAATTTCTATGATTCCCGCATTGAAAATTTGCAGTATTTGAAATATGCATCCATTGCATGTTGTATTTAATAACTACACGCTTTTAAATGGATTATCGCGATTTTACTAATATTGAAATAGCAACTGTTGTGTCATTATGCCGTTACATTCAATTGCGAGGATGCACGCCGTATATTTACTGATACATTCCAAAAGGATCCACCTCCTACTCGAACTTTGCGAGATTGGAAAGCTAGATTCCTTGAAACTCTGATTCTTACTCCAAGAAAGCCACTAGGAGACCATGGCTCAAGAAGACTTTTGGTTAAAAGGCGTGAAGAGATCGTAACAGCATTTGGTGATGATCATTGCAACTCCACAAAGAAAAGTGGCCCAAGAAACTGGAATGCCACAATCCTCTGTGTGTAGAGTTCTAAAACAAGAAGACATCAAACCTTGGAAATTCACCTCTATCCAGGAGCTGTTCCCTGATGATCCCCCGAAACGACTAGCCTTTTGTCAACTTATGCATGACAATAATTCCAGAGATAATGAATTCATGATCAGCATTTGCTTCTGTGACGAGGCAATGTTCCATCTTAATGGTTGTGTTAATAGATATAATCGATTTGTGTACTCCAAAGATGATCCACATCGCTTTGTTGAAGTTAAAATGTTGCGGTCGTCTGCGTTACCTGTTGGGCAATGGTATCTCCAGACTTTGGCATTGGTTATCAATTGGTGGACACAACCATGAATAGCAAACGTTATCACAATATTCTAAACACACATGCGATTTCTTTTATTACTAAAAGAAGACATCGCTCGAAGATATATCAACAAGACGGTTCTCTACCTCATTTTTCAACTGCAGTTTGAAACACTAAATAGACATTTGAATAATCGTTGGATTGGCCGTGCGGGACCTATTCTTTGGCCACAAAGAAGGCCAGATTTATCAGTGTTCGATTTTTGGTTATAAGGGAAATTTCTCAATGATTTGGACAAAATCCCACAGCCAGCAACAATGGAGGAGTTGAAAGTTCGATTAACTCATTTACTGGATGATGTTAGCAATTCTTACAAATATTTCCAGAAAATGTGATTTTTGTTCAAACTGTGTGATCACAGTTTGCACAGCTACTATTATCATGATCTGCTCATATGTTTGTGTTTGTATCTCACCAATTATATAGTTTGTGTTTAAATAAACTTTACAATCTAACTCTCAAATTATATTAGTTAAAATGCCTAGGTAGTAGAAAATCGGCGGGAAGATCAGGATATATATTGTATATATAGGTATATACTACTATATAACAATAAAAAATTATTCAAACGGTTGTTGTATTTACATATAACCAAAATTTGATGCCTATCCTATATATTTAGTTATAGTTCGATGTAGGTATATATATATAAATAATTATCGTATGTAATTCAATTATTTAATGTGTATTTTCTCATATATTACCTATATATGTATATTATATATATATGTTTATATGTTACGATGTAGTATATACATAGTACTATATATGTAACATTTGTATGTGTAGGTGTATACAAAAGGATAAAAGGATACTTTAAACCTTGAAAAATATTAATTATTAACTTACAAAATGTTTAAAATATATACATTTAGTTAGCAGGTTTTAATAAGTTTAGGTATAAAATCACTTTTATATATAAAATTATTTATTTATAAACAATACTGAATAGCATTAAGGACGGTTGTTTATGCTTTGCCAAATGTAGTAGGAACAATGACGTTTAAATATACTATCTAGACTTGACACGATAATAGAAAGAGAGACAAAATATATGTAATTCTTTGGTTGACATCTCAGCCAATCAAAATCGACTATAATTATGGAAATTTGGTAGGCAAAAGCTTGCGTACATAAACTATAAAGCAAAACAACTATGCTTTTTTATAAAATCGCGGTCATCGACAAACTTTTTATTATTTAAGTTATACTCTTATAAATTAATTACATATGAGCTGACATTCTGACGCACATGTCTATAATTTTACTTTTCATATCAGTATTTTATATCAGGTACATTTTCCCGTTTGAAAATTGACCGTTTATATTATAAAAGATAGTAAATTTATTTATTTTGTCCACCAAACAAAAAATCGATTCGAGTTTAGGTAGTATATTTAAACGTCTTTGAGTAGGAATCATTCAAGTCAATAGCATTTTGTCTGAACCTCACATGCAATAATCTGCTGATAACTGTTAATGAATAATTTTAATAGATGTCGGAAGAATTTGGCAGGGATATTGATGTAGATGCCGGGGGGACCTATAGGCATCCATGAAAAATGCCTTTCTCTATTTAATTCTCAACAGATTCTTAGCAGATCTCAATCAGACTGAGGTTTGGGATATTTGAATGACACTGACGCACATGAATAGTTTTTCTCCTTTCCAGAGAGATATATCGCTTACATTGAGTAGTTTGATGTTGTCCTACTGGAAGGTATAATCATTAAAAATATTAAATTAAAAAATGTATAGTGCTCAGTGTGGAAGTCCAGGTATGCTTCTGTGATCAGATTCCTGCAAACACGGCAAAATTGAACATCTTTATTTAAAAAAAGAAACAGAGCCCCAGATAATTTTGATTCCACCGTCACATACAAAATTGTGCACTTTTCTGGCGCTATATGTGGGATCATTAACAACATTTTTGTGTTCATTATGTTACGTGCACAGGAGTATCTATCTCTTTACTAAACAGAACCTCATATCACTACTGAGTACAGATGGCCCAATGAACACATTTGTTTCAATTGCGGCTATCAATTGGGTTTTCTGGGGGTGTACGAGTAACGACCAGCTTGTCAAAGTTTAGACTATAGTTCAAAGTATGTCGTTTACCGCTCTCGATTCTACACATTGCTATGTGAGGACCCTGCTGAAGACGCTCGGAAAAATGTTCTATTTTTCTGAAAAACATGTATTTTAAGTGTATATATTCATAGATAGTTGCAGTACCTGTAAATGTTCGTAATATGTCTAAAATTGTGCTGGGCATTAAGTAAAAGCCAGTGTCAAGTTGTTTAGAACTATGCCCAGATTTTTTTATTGAGCCAACATAATGTTATTGATCATAATTAATACTGTTCTTAATTCACACGCATCAATGCACACTACTATTATTAATGACGTCTGGAGTCATTTGTTTCTGATGTGGCTAATTATAAAAGTAACATTGTTGGTTCAGGGATCTCAATATTCTGTTAACTCTCTATATAGTGATTAGCTCCTAATATTTATGATCCGACTATGATTTTTTTAAAGTTACCATTAATCAGACGATCACATTGGTTGTATTGAATAAATAATTACATTTAGATCAACTGGGAAATACAGCTTTGCTCATTGTCAATGATTCATTATGTCCTATTAGTTTCTAAAGAATCACTTAGAATTACTAAGTAACTTAATACTTTATTGCAATCTCTTTGTTAAAAGTTAATAGCATTTTCATATAATTATGTTCATCTTTCTGTAAGATAAATGACTTTTCACACATTTCAGTAATTATAATCATAATTTAAACATTTAAAATATTATGAAAATATAGTGTATTGTTAATTTATTTCAAGATTTGTATATTACGATTTTGTGTCACATTGATAAAAGTATATTAAGCAAAATAAAAAATAGGTATATATGTTCCGTAAACTTAAAATGCTTATGTACCTATACACGTATATTAAATATGTTGGTATAAATTCAAACTATTAATCTCGATGCTTAGTTAATTAAATGTTTAACTTATTTTGTATTAGTTTGTGATGAAGACTCGCCATAATTTATATTATGCTCATTCTTAATTTTAGCTAATTCCAGATACAAATATAGTATTTGTGTCATCGGAAGGTCCTGGTAATAAGGCCCCAGTCAGTTTCTTGAGAACACGGGAAACTAACAATTTTGATATAACTCCACTTGAGTCAGCCAAATTCACAATTGATACCAGCAACCTTCCCGGAGCTGATATTGAGGAATACGTGAAAGTTGTGCTCGGAACCAATGAAACTGATGCAATCAAACTAGTAACCCTCACAATCACATTTATTAATCCAACAAAACCTAAATTCACGACTACATTCTCCAAAGATACAATAAAAGAAATTTCCGGTGATCTCCTGAAGTCGTATCCTTCTAAACCACTCGAAAATGATGTTAGCAGCATCGAAATTTTTATATTGAAGAATAAAACTACGTGAGTCAATGGATATATAGTTTATTCAAAGAATTTAATTTAACATAGAAACTATATGGTTATTATATATACAGGATTGTTCATAATTACCTAATAAATGGCAAGAAAACTTGTCATTCTGTGATTTCGCGACTTTAGAACTGTAAGTATGGGTTAATGGAGGCCGCTTTGAACACCTTGACTAATTATTATTGTTAATTTGTATTGAAATATTCATATATTGTACTGTGTTTTAAAGAATAATACAATGTTGTTTAGAAAGAATATACTTTTGCTTAAATTTACTAGGTAATTATGAACATGTAGGTATGTATAGTATAATTTAAAATCATAATTATTATACTGTTACATAAATGCTTTTGATTACACAAAATACATTTTGTTTCATTTGCTGATTATAATTTGCACAATTTTGCACAATATTGCCCTTAATGAAATATTTTTACAATATAATGAAATATTTATTTTGCTATCTACTTATATGCACAGACCTTTGACAATTAAACTGAAAGTGTATGCCTGCTATACGCCAAAGGAAACGACACCTGCCATTACAACAACACCAATGTTGACTACTACTACAAAGGAAAGAATAGTATGCGTCGATTACAATACCACAGATGGAATGGCTGATACAAAAGTGAGTAAAAACGATTTTGACACCTTGCTTAACGAAACTATCCAAATGTTATAATAATATGTATATATTCATTTAAACAATTTTTTTATATATTTGTAGTAATAATTGTTAATGAAAATTGCAAACATCTCAAAATTATTTAAACTTCTGTCATGATCAAGTTTTAGTCTTGCGCGGTTTGATTTCTAATCCATTGCCAGAATAATTTTGCTTTGTATAGATTTAACACAAACTAAAAAAGGTATATAAATTAATAAATACTTACTAGATGGCATTTTAAGATTATGATTTTATATGAAATAACTCATGGAAACATTTAAATACTATTACTTAAATTCATAATAAGTATGTATGTACAAGTATACATAACAATACATATATGAGAGAAACACAAATAAGTATTCTATATTATTATTAATAAACTATAGCTAAAACAAAAATATAAATTGATCTACCACATGATATTTGTTTACTGAAATATTACTAAGATTCGAATATCTTCAAGAAATCATTCTTTGTTTACAACATATGTTTGTTCGGTTATTTCTTTAATAGATGTGATTTTGAATTCAATAAACATAAACGTATGTACCTATATTTTACAAATATAAATTGTTTTTCATTAACGATATTTAATAACAAGAGATAATAAGTATTTGTATTTGTTTTACGCAATATATTTGTCTAAGAAATTATAAAATATTGTAACAAAATAATGAAGTGTATTTTTCTAACATATTCAGAAATAATATTTAAAGTTTATTATTAGTCTAATTTATGCCAAGGGGCAATAGCTATATTAATTATAAAAACTTGTATATTCCATTGAAAATTCTTTACATGTTTTGGATTAGATAGTAGTGCCAAATAAGTTGCAACATAAACTGTAACTATATATTTTAATTTTAATAAAAATATGTACAATTTAAAAATGTATAATATAATAATGTTTAAAATAAAATAAAATAAAATGTAATGTCTACATTTTAAAGTTAAATTTATTGTTTGTACAAATTATCTGAAAATGTTTTCATATTCACATTGCTTTCTAAGAAAAGATTTTAAAAATGTATTTAATTCTTTTCTTATTTCAAAGAATACATCTTTGAAAATGTCATGTAATATTTCATTATTTTTTCACAGATGTTACATTTAGTTAATTATAATAAACCCATGGATAATATGCACAGTGATGTTCATTATTACCGTGTTTACTTCCTTCAATTTATAAAACAATTATTTTCTTCATTATCAAAACTTATTTCCTTATAACTAATTACCTACTTTGTCTTGTTTATTTTGTCTAGATTATTCCCTCAGAAAATATCCTAATAGAATTTAATAGCGTACGCGTCGAAAACCTGGAAGATAAACTCCGTCAAGGCAACGAGGGTATCTTAACCATTGAATCATCGACTGTTGAGATAACTGTCTGGACAAAGACCCCGACATCGGAAAATCCCAAAATTGGTTCAGTCATCGTTGATGTTTCATTTCTTTCCAGCGTTGTCAGCATTGAGGTTCAAGTAATAGATTATGCAGGTGCAAAGAAAACGACTGGTCCAATGGACCTTGATAAGTTTATCGAAACCAGGAGTAATCTGCTCAAGGCAATTGAAAACATGCAACAACTTCCCCTTGAAAATGTCAAGGGAGTGAAAATCGTTATTAAAAAAAAACCTAACAAGTAATTGTTATTTGACTTTTTATGTTAGTTACATGACCTAATATATATTGCAATAACTTATTTTTTATATTTTAACCTTGTAACTATTTTTTTGTTATGAAAAGGAAGTCATAATTTTTCTATCATAACAAAGTAAATTAACAATAACTACGTATATTAAATAAAAGCATTTTTTATAAAAAAACATCCGAGTAGTTTTTTGTAAATAAAATTTAACTTCCAAGTTAATATAAATAATTGAACAGTTAAATATATCAGTATAGCTTATTGGACTGTTTATTATAAAATTCTACACAATATAAATTATATTTATTTCAAAATGCTCAATAATTATTAAGTAAAGTAGCACAGTAGATGATAACACATCACATTCAATGATGGAAATACCCTGAATATTTGTTTCTATTACGAGAATTATTCTATATGTACAAACTGTATAAATTCTAGTTGTTTTGTATCTACTTTAGGGAATTGAGAATAAACTTCTTAAAAATTATGGGCTGCTACAAAGTTTTCGTACCTCCACCAAAGCCAACCACACCGACAACTACTGTCACGACATTTAAACCAGTTTGTGTTGATATTGATGGTCTTGCAAATAAAAAGGTATTATCTGTTTTCAGCCTTCAACATAATGAATATATGAATGATTAGTATAATAATTTATTGTAATTTTTCCTAGAATGGTTTTTTTGTTTATGACTTTATACTCATTCTCATAATATATATGCAATCTTGGAGTTATTTGGTAAACTTTAACCAATTTTTTGTTATAATATTATATAATTGAAATGTTTTAATAAGCTAGCTTGTCCATTACAATGTAAATATATAGATCATTTTTTAACGTTTGATATTTTTACCAAATGAATAAGTATTGTAAAAATATTTCTAAAAAAACTTTACTTTTATATAGTAGTTTACAACAATTAATATAATGGATTAAGTAATTAATCTACATTATTTTCTTCATGTTTTGATTGATGTAAACTATTACATATTAGTCAAGTTTTTCTATTTTGTGCATAAAATATAGTATATGCAAAAATGTATTAATTGTTTGAATGAAAATAGTAACATAACTTGGGTGATGCATGATTTGCCACATCTCTTTATATACCACATTTTTATTATTTTAAATTTGATTCGTATTTTTTACACTAAGTTAATGAACTGATACTATTAATTATATTGAATGCTTCTGTAGAAACAAATTTAGTATGTTTACATTTTTAAATATATATAGTGTAAATCGACCAATTAATTATGATTATACAAATTGTTTTGCTTTAATTTGATTGCAAATAATCTAAATATTTTAACTATTATTTTGTAGATAATTCGAACTGAGGAGATTGATGTCGTGCCACATAGTCAACAATCTCAAGATAATTTGAGATCGGAACATGGTTTCAAACTTGTTGAAGGTTCAACAACAATAACCATTAGCCTTGCAACCGGGGATCAAATCGGAAAGGTGAAACTTGTACCAACGAATATCAACGATATAGAAGGCATTAAGGTTGTCTTACGATATGTTTCTGATACAAAAGAACATACATTTTACCGATCAGATATCTCCAGTGCTGTTGAAAATTTAATTTTTAGAGCTGAAAAAAATTATAACGAAACAGCAATTACTGGATTGAAACAAATTCAGCTGACTATCAAAACAGCGAAGTAAGTATTCAGTCATAACAGTATAAGCACATATATACAATCATATTTATATAAACTATATTTAATATTATTTTTGAATTGAGAAATACAAACTTAATTTGGACCTTTCAAATAAATAGTGTTTAAGTTGTATTGCGTATATATTTTGGCACTTACTCATTTCTCTGATTAATGATGCTCGTAGAAACGAATTTTACAAATATATTTTGTTAATAAGTTCAAACTATAAACTTTAATAACTTTAATCGTTGCCCATTTCCACAAATTATATTTTACAAATATTCATTGTCTAAATGTAGAAAAACATTTACTGTTTTTATTCAGCATTGAAATCCAATTTTATATTTTTGTAATTTATTAATTTGTGTAGTTAAATTTTAATGGTGTGTTGGTGTATTGGTGTACTACATAATTAATACATATAACATTACGGTATTATATAGTATATTATAGCATTTTTAACTGTATCTTCTATTTTTTTCCTATTTTTATATACATATTACATTTTTTATTTTGAGTTGTAGTTCAAAATATATTGCTGGCAAATGTACTATGATAATATAAATGTTTACAGGAAATTATCACTGCCGTCTCAATTCAAATAAATAAGTTAGTATACAGCAAGCTAGCTAAATAATGACGACACAAATGAATCATTTAGTATAATATATTTCAGTAGCCAACCACTATTATTCAAACAAAAAGAGTAAGAATTATTCGAATTAGAAAAATAATACATTTTAACTCTTTTAGTTGAGATTGGTACTGGTTAGTTACCAAGATATATTATATAGATATATACCAAGGTATATATTATTTTCGTAGTTTACGACTTTTGCTCTAAAATTAAATTTACAAATTTAAGCTATTGTCAAATTGGTTTTTATATTTAATATATTATAAATGAAGCAGACTACATTGAAAGTATATTAGCTTGATATTGTTATCATTAAAGATATACGTTTTCTTTTTATATATTAAATATATTTATTGATTCTATTTTATAAACAGTAAAATAACAAACATTAACTGAAATGCTTTGTTTGCTAAATACTGGTAGAATCCGATATAATGTGTATTTTACAATGAAAAAGTTTAAATTATTAAATTTCCTGCGAATTAAAAATAAATAAAAGCTCCACATTACCCTAAATTATATATTTAAGAGTTGCAGAAGTATTAATGAAAGTGGTATATTTGACCTTCATTCCATATATAACTAATGACTCGAACAAATCGAAAAATGTCAATTACTGTTAAAAATTAATTAGTGTTTAGGTTTTTTTATATAGTAGTTAAGCCATTAAAATTTAGTCGTATTAAATTTAAAAATATTGACATTTAGAATTAATCATACCATAATAATACGTATACTCATACATACCTTTGATAATCTTATAGCAAGTAGTATTAAGCACTAAGCACTAACACTACAATGTACATATGTGCGACATGCTTAAGACAAATGTGCTATTTCAATGTCCACTTGTAATGTAATATCGTTATTTATTTTATAAAGATGTCATATTGCGCGATTCTTATTGGCATATATATGTAATAGGTTGAGTAAACACATTATTATGTCACGTTATCAAAAAATTATATGAATAATTTTAAAAATATATATGCTTAAACATTTAAATCTATTTGGCTGAAAGTTTTCACAGGGCAAATAAAAACTGTAGTTCTATGCAGCACATTCAACATTTCAAAAATATACGGTTAAATAATGTTTTAAATTTGAATTGAATAATTAATATTAATAGTATCTATTAAAACAATTTTATTCATGTATAATTGATTTTATTCGTAATTCAACATCAGTATTCATAGTAGTAAAGTATATTAATAATGTTTTGTGAATCTAAGTAGGATTTTACAGATGTGGTATACATTTAAACACAATATTAATATATATCTCAGTATCCATAACCACGATGGATCACAGAATCATCACATTGATACATCTGTTATATTAATAAAAGATTTTTCTACCACCAATACATAATTAATTTGAGTTGTATAACTCTTTTGTTAGCATAGGGATTTTAATTATTTGCTGTATGTTAAAAATGAAGATATTGAATATCTCTTTAAATCTCAGAGCAATCATAATAACGCTCGAGGTATATGGATGTTTCGAACGAGTAGTAGAAACTACCACTCCAGGAACTACACCATCAGAGGTTACTCCAGGAACAACACCATCAGTGATCACTCCAGGAACAACACCATCAGTGGTCACTCCAGGAACAACACCATCCGTGGTCACTCCAGGAACAACACCATCTGTGGTCACTCCAGGAACAACAACTGAAAAACCGCCCACACCAGAGATTTCTCCAAAAACACCTACAACTCCTCAACCAGTCTGTGTAGATATTGATGGACTAGCTAATAACACGGTAATATCAAATATTCATACATTACGTGTATAACTGACTTATTGATTCGTTTGTATTTTTATAACTATCATTAATTTACTTATAATATGTTAGCGTTTATGTGACAATAATTGAAGGAATAATTTAAATAAAGATTTACGATTTTTTTAATGTTTTACTAAAGTCTTATAATAAAAATTCTGTGAAAACTGTCTATATAATATTCGTTTTTTGTTTGTTTTTTATTAATTTTACTTATTTGATAAAAGTAATGCTAACAAATATTATGTTTGATGAGTGCTTCGTATTTGATGGCAAGAAAATATGCCAATGAAAAATAGTTTCATGTTTTGCATATATTCTTCGTCAGTAAATTCTGCAAATACATAAATATATTTTAGCCGGTATACATGAATAACTGAATCTCAGGTTACATTGATTTATAGATAATAGATTATAATACTGAACTATGCATGTATACGTAAACTAGGAATACTTCAAAATTCAGAAACTAATGAAATGCATTAAAAATAATTGTAATATTACTGACTTCTACTGACTTGTAGAAAGATAAAAAAAGAAATATATGACGTTTAAAAACATTTTTATTTAAATTAATCAAAGACTCAAAATACTGAAATAGAGAAAAAACATATATTAGGTCAACACTGCAAGCAGCATCCACTTATGTTGTCTCTAATCGAAGTATGTTTATTTTCATTAATTCATTTTTCGGAAATTATTGAGGGTGTAAAGTAAAATGAAATACTCTACTCTTTAAATGCTTCTTGCGTATTGAATTACTTTTTAAGTGACTATCATTATACTTCTTTAAAAAAGCAGTATTAATTTAATTTTAATGCAATTTACTACTTTTAGATTATGTAAGCTTTTGTTAATTCAAATTGTATACCGTATAGTATTACATAGTTAACAACAATTATTTATTACAGTATTATAATTCATTGCATTCAATGTAGTCTGAGAATAATAAATGTTCCAAATTAAGCCATCATGTTTTCGTGTTTTGCACTTTTTACTGACAAAGATTACATATATGAAACGTTTAACTACCTCTCACTACATTATTTTCTTACTATAAAAGACAATTTACAAATTGAACTTATTATAAAGTCTAATTAAAAAAGATATACAATGTTCATTTGAATAATATTTGATTTTTACTATTTAGCGCAAGTATATTTTGTAGAATTCTACAGTTTCAATTGAAATGTTTATATGTTTCAATTCATTATATTATGAAATATACGTATAAGTAAACAACGATTTCAAATATTGAAATTACGATTATAATTCCTTTTTTTGTAGATAATTCAAACAAAAGAAATTAATGTCAATCCAAGTAGCTCTCAATCAGTAGACGAATTGCGATCAGGAAAAGGTTACAAGATTCCTCAGGGTATAATAACCATTAAAATAACTCTTTCAACTAGTGATCGTATTGGGAAAGTGAAACTTGTACCTACAACAATTGGAGATATCAATCAGATGATTGTTACATTGCGATATACTACCAACTCAAAAGAGATCATAGTAACAAAGACGGATATTCCTACAGCTGTAGATAACCTCATTTCAAGTGCCGACAAAAACTATGAGCAAACAGCCATTACCGGGCTTACTGAAATCTCGTTTGTGATACAATCAACAAAGTAAGTTGTATTTATGAGTAGGTATTATTTATGTAAAGTGAACAATTTCTTATAAATAATCAATATTATTATGTAATCATCTACATGATTTAAATATATATATATGCATTATGTATAATTACGATCTGTTATAATTTGTCATCATAGTATTTACATTCTCAGTGTTCACTTAAAGTATCCGCAAATAAATAGATAAAATCTGAGGTTTAGACATATTATACAACTAGTTTGAAAGTAATATTTATGTCTTTGATTTATGCGGAACACATATATTTCTGTAAATAAAATAAAATCATATCGAAATCTTTATAAATGCTGATGAATACGTGTATTAAAAATATTTCTAACAAAATAATAACGTTAAATAAAGCACGACTAATCGCGTTAAATAGTTTATCGACTGTTAGTCTGCCACCCAAGAAATCAAAAATGTACAAATTATTAGAACTTATTTCTGATTATTAATTTACAAATATATTAATTAATTATAAAACATTCTGATTTCTAATACATATTATATTTACTTCTCCTGTTAAATTGGCCGCTAGACAGAATAAAATGATCATTAAATTGAAAATAATTCGATCATATATTGGAGTAAATGAATATATAAAAATGATAAGAAGAATAAATTCACCTAAATAAATAGTACGTTAAATGTAGAGTGCATTCAGATTGCTTGTTATACGAAGTGAAATCTAAAATCGGTTTAGTGGCCAAGTCTTCAAAATAGAATATAGTCTAATCAATATATCCACTACAATTTTTCGTAACAGAATCAAATAAAATTCTAGCACTGTGATTTTGCAGTATTAAACTATACTTTCAGTGAAATACATGTATTTTCTAAAAGTATGCAACTAATAAAATCTTACACTAAACATAGCGTCTTTTGTGAAATATGTAACCTTGAAGAAATGTTTTATAAAATAAAAAATGCTTATATTTATTAAGTAATAGGCTGTAAACGAAAGAACAAACGATAATCTTAATTTAAATATTATTTTTTTATTTTTCAAGAAGAACACAGATCACAATTGAAATATATGGCTGCTTCGATAGAGAAGTAACGACCCCAGCAGTAGTCACTCCAGTAACAACACCATCCGTGGTCACTCCAGGAACAACAACAGGAACACCGCCCACACCAGAGATTTCTCCAAAAACACCTACAACTCCTCAACCAGTCTGTGTAGACATTGATGGACTAGCTAATAACATGGTAATATCAAATATTTATTCATTACGTGTATAACTGACTTATTGTTTCGTTTGTATTGTTATAACTATCATTAATATACTTATAATAAGTTAGCGTTTATGTGACAAAAATTGAAGGAATAATTTAAACAAAGATTTACGATTTTTTAAATGTTTTATAAAAGTATTATAATATAAATTCTGTGAAAACTGTCTAAATAAAATTCAGTTTTTATTTAAATATAATTTTGCTTTTATAATGTGTTTGATCAAAGTAATAATAACAACTATTATGTTTGAGGCGTGTTTCGTATTTTTTGGCAAGAAAATATGTCAATGAAAATTAGTTTGACGTTTTGCATATAATCTTCGTCAGTAAATTCTGCAAATACATAAATATATTTTAGCCTGTATACATGAATAGCTGAATATCAGGTTACATTGATTTCTAGGTAATAGATTATAATATTGAAATATGCATGAATACGAAATTATGAATGTTACAAAATTCAGAAACCAATAAAATGCATTAAAAATAATTTTAATACTGCTGACTTCCAAATTGAACAAAATGAAATAAATGACGGTTATAAACATTTATTTATTGACATAAATCAATATAGAGAAAAGTAATATTATGGGTCAACACTGCAAGCAACATCCGGTTATGCTGTCTCTAATCGAAGTAAGTTTGTTTTCACTAATTTGAAATAATTGAGAGTGTAAAGTAAAATGAAATACTCTTTAAATGCTTCTTGAGTATTAAATTACTTTTTAAGTAACTATCATTATACTACTTTAAAAAACAGTATAAATTTAATTTTAATGCAATTTACTACTTTTAGATTATGTAAGCTTTTGTTGTTTCAAATTGTATACTGTATAGTATTACATTGTTAACAACAATTATTTATCACAGTATTATAATTCAATGCATTCAATGTAGTCTGAGAATAATAAATTTTCCCAATTAAGCTATCATTTTTTCGTGTTTTACACTTTTAACTGACAAAGATTATATATATGAAACGTCTAACTACCTCTCATTACACTAATTTCTTACTATAAAAGACAATTTACAAATTGAACTTATTATAAAGTCTAATTAAAAAAGATATACAATGTTCATTTGAATAATATTTGATTTTTACTATTTAGCGCAAGTATATTTTGTAGAATTCTACAGTTTCAATTGAAATGTTTATATGTTTCAATTCATTATATTATGAAATATACGTATAAGTAAACAACGATTTCAAATATTGAAATTACGATTATAATTCCTTTTTTTGTAGATAATTCAAACAAAAGAAATTAATGTCAATCCAAGTAGCTCTCAATCAGTAGACGAATTGCGATCAGGAAAAGGTTACAAGATTCCTCAGGGTATAATAACCATTAAAATAACTCTTTCAACTAGTGATCGTATTGGGAAAGTGAAACTTGTACCTACAACAATTGGAGATATCAGTCAGATGATTGTTACATTGCGATATACTACCAACTCAAAAGAGATCGTATTAACAAAGACGGATATTCCTACAGCTGTAGATAACGTCATTTCAAGTGCCGACAAAAACTATGAGCAAACAGCCATTACCGGGCTTACTGAAATCTCGTTTGTCATACAATCAACAAGGTAAGTTGTATTTATGAGTAGGTATTATTTATGTAAAGTGAACAATTTCTCATAAATAATCAATATTATTATGTAATCATCTACATGATTTTTATATATATATATGCATTATGTATAATTGCGATCTGTTATAATTTGTCACCATAGTATTTACATTCTCGATGTTCATTTAAAGTATCCGCAAATAAAGAAATAAAATCTGAGGTTTAGACATATTATACAACTAGTTTGAAAGTAATATTCATGTCTTTGATTTATGCGGAACACATATATTTCTGTAAATAAAATAAAATCATATCGAAATCCTTATAAATGCTGATAAATACGCATATTAAAAATATTTATAACAAAATAAAAACGTTAAATAAAGCACGACTAATCACGTTTAATAGTTTATCGACTGTAGTCTGCCGCCCAAGAAATCAAAAATGTACAAATTATTAGAACTGATTTCTGATTATTAATTCACAAATATATTAATTAATTATAAAACATTCTGATTTCTAATACATATATTTACTTCGCCTGTTAAATTGGCTGCTAGACAGATTAAAATGATCATTAAATTGAAAATAATTCAATCATATATTGGAGTAAATGAATATATAAAAATGTAAGGAATACAAATTTACCTAAATAAACAGTACGTTAAATGTAGAGTTCATTCAGATTGCTTGTTATAAGAAGTGAAATCTAAAACAGTTTAGTGGCCAAGTCTTCAAAATAGAATATAGTCTCATTAATATATCCACTACAATTTTTCGTAACAGAATAAAATAAAATTCTAGCACAGGAATTTTGCAGTATTAATCTACACCTACAGTGAAATACATGTATTTTCTAAAAGTATGCAACTAATAAAATCTTACACTAAAACATAGCGTTTATAATAAAATATGTAACCCTGTAGAATTTTTTTATAAAATGAAAAATGCTTATAATTATTAAGTAATTGGATGTAAACGAAAGAACAAACGATAATCTAAATTTAAATCTTATTTGTTTATTTTTCAAGCACAACACAGATCACAATTGAAATATATGGCTGCTTCGATAGAGAAGTAACGACCCCAGCAGTAGTCACACCAGGAACTACACCATCCGTGGTCACTCCAGGGACAACACCATCCGTGGTCACTCCAGGAACTACGCCGTCCGTTCCAGGAACTACACCATCAGTGATCACTCCAGGAACAACACCATCCGTGGTCACTCCAGGAACTACGCCGTCCGTTCCAGGAACAACACCATCCGTGGTAACTCCAAGAACTACACCATCCGTAGTAACTCCAGGAACTACACCATCCGTGATCACTCCAGGAACTACATCTAAACAAGGTATTTTTTATATGCAAACCAAGTACAAACTTCACAGTTTGATTTGACAAAATTAAAATATTTGGTATTTAAAAATGAGCATTTGTCAAATCAATTTTTTTTAATTTTCACCAAAATTTTTAAACTTAATTTTATCGTTGAGACACTCTACTACCAGCAGATAAATTCTAGAGACGATTTGAAGGAGATGTATGGACTGATTTGCAAAGTCTTTATAGTTCTCTCACATGGCCAAGCCTCTGTCGAAACAAATGTCAAATAAATGTTTAATTAATTTGCATTGATTGGAAACTTTTTTAACTTTCTGATTTTGTCTCAAAAATATAGATTTTTTATCAATTTGGTTCTAAAGATTAATCTTTCAAATTCCTAAAAAACCCTTATATTTCAAAAGGGAAAAATTGTAGAAACCCTGAATATAGTACAAATAATTACGGTTATCTTAACTAATTTTTATAATAACATATAATACAGTTTTATAATAATGCACACTACAGCTGTTATATAATAAGTAACCGACTCCACATAATCAAAAAGAGAAACTATAACTCAAAATTTATTTGGGAGGAATTCTTTATTAATTTCTGTGTTTTAACCATATGAAGTTTATTTATTTCTCATGTCTGTTAAGCAGCAATGTGGTTATAGCAATGACATAATTTTCTATATAACAAATATAACTCGTGAATATATAAAAGTTCATTTTTTAGTTTACTATATATGCTAAACTTTATATATGAGTGGCCTGGGAGATTTAGTCATAATTCTAAATATAGTATTTAACTGTCGGAAGAATTAATGATTTATTGAATCTTTATGAAACTAGTGAGATAAAAATTATGGTGACTGCAATTAAAAAACTTTCTGAGCTTAACTACTATTTGAAGTAAGTAAGAAATATATATACTAATTTCTAGCATAGTACCTATATATATATATGTCATACAGAGTAAGATGATTATAATTAACGTGTACGTATAAAACAGCAACATTAAGATGTATAAATTACTTACAAATAAATATGCGTTCAGTTTCTTTTCACTTTAATAGCCTTCTTTTCTTTCTTCTTTCACTCAATTTTCACTTTCATCATTTATATTCTAATTGTTGGCTTGTTATCCAACTTGTTCGAACCGATAATTATCTAGTTCGCGTGTTTTGTTAAAACTCAATGTTTCCAATACTTTTGTCCCTTATATGCATACATAGTTAAGGTATATTACTTCACATACATTTTTAATAAAGACTTTCTTAAATAATTATATTTTTTCTTATAGGATGCGTTTACAAAGGTCAACCAATCGCTGAAGATGTGATTGTAGAACGGGGAACCTGCGATTATGCGTAAGAATTACTTGAAAATGTCATGAATTGCACATTACACTTTTCATTAATTGAATCATTATTGACTTCGAATAATTTATGTTCTTAAGTATTATTAAAATCTAAAACTAAATATAATCCTTTAGCTTGTTGTAAAGAATATCTTTACAGTAAAATATATTTTTAGAATAAACCTGCTTACTGGTTGAATATAGAAACATGAAATAGAAACACCAAATCACATGAAGTTTTTCCCTCTTTTCTATTCATGAATTATGCAAGTAAAGCAGTTAATATAAATAGAGTGGAGATTTAGTGGATGAAAAAAAAGTACAAATAATAGAAGGCCAAAAATTATTTAACAAATCAATTATTATTTAAAACACTTAAGCTTTCATGATTTTTTTGCCATTCTATGTTTCTATTTTTGTTTTTTTATGTTACTTTTCTATTCGTTATTATTTTCACCAAGATGCGAAATAAAGGTATTATTATTGTTATTATTATTATCTACCTATACCATAATCATGCATAAACAGTGAGAAGGAATTTAATGATACAGCATTAATGTTATATATTTATTTATTTTTTAAAAAGGCAAGTTAAAATTTCTACTAGGAAGACAAAGAAATAATAATTAGAAGTAAACTAATAACAGCAAACTGATTTAAAACCGATCTAATGTTTAGATATCGATCAATTGTTCATAAAAATATGATAACGGCAGAACGTTTAAAAGATAAGAAAGAGATGTATGTAAATGATGTGTTAAATTGATTGTGGCCTTCGATTTTTATTCCATTTCATATATTTGTATAAAAAAGATTGTTTTTATAAATTCTAATTAGTAAAACAATTATTATTTAATTTCCCCTTGCTATCCTCGGTATATCAAGCATTAAACTTATTTTAACATAGAATGCAATGCAATCGAGATAAATATTTTAGATAATCATATATTATATTAAAACTGAAATTGTATTACTTATTGATATGCTTAACATAAAAGTAATGAAAGTACAGTAATGAGTATATGGGTAATGTCGATAGCACGTTAGATCTCCCTGAGATATTATCAAAAAAAATGCTAATATGCTTAAAAATCCCAACGAATGAAAATAAGATACATGTATGCTAAGTATTTGCGTATTATAAATACATTTGTTAGAATCTAAATGATCTATAATTTGACAAAGTTATTGGTTATACGCAAAAGGATAATGCACATGTATTACAATATTTTTTAATTTTCAAAGCTTGAATGTATGTATTCGTAATAATTTATCCAAAGACCCTTTCCGCTAACATAAATGCTTAATATCATATTGTGATGTTCACATTTAAAATAAAGCAACATTATTTCGTAACACTTACTCAGTTAAACATTTTGGGGTTACCACATATCCGGAGTTAATTAATATAAGATAAGAAACTGCTTCGGCGGATATAGAGTTTATTAAGGTTACACAACGTATCGCCTTGACGGCTTCATCAGGTGTAGAGTAAAGCTGAGAAA
>JAYRBW010093192.1:0-20941 GCA_036023295.1 Invenusta paracnida
ATATTTACACTTTTTGACCGAGTGAATTCTTTTGGTATTATTACACTATGATTGAAACTATTGTATATTGAGGTATACAAAGTTGCTTAAATTTGTCGTTTTTATTATCAAAAATTTATCAATTGAAGAATTTTTTTCTAATATTACAATATTTAATTCCTGGAGACAATTCATGACACAGACTTACGTGAATTATTTTTTATACACATTTAATAAAATATATTTTTAATAGAAAAAATATAACAAAATAATCAGAAAAGGTAGAAGCTAGTGTTTTGATAATAAACAAAACACATTTATTTGAAAATTAGTACTACACAAAATTTTCAAATTATGCGTAATCTCTTTGTTAAAACTATTTTTAACAATAATAAAAAATCTTTTAAATACAAAATGAATATGGCGGACGAAAGGATTCCAGTGTACAGTGTTTGAAATCAAATTCCATTGAATTTCTTTCGAATTAAAGAATAATTCATTGAATTGAAAGAGCTTTCTTTGAATTGGAGGAATAGTAGTATTCGAATTGGAACAATTTTTTTTGAATTGGAGGAATATTATTTGAATTCTTAAAATTTTCTTTGAATGGATACATTTTCCTTGATTTGAAGAAATATTCTTTGAATTGTTTGAAAATTCTTTTTATTCAAAGAAAATTCCTCGAATTCAATGAAAATTCCTCTAATTCGAAGAACATTCCTCGAATTCAATGAAAATTCCTCTAATTCGAAGAACATTTCTCTAATTCAAAGATAGCTCTTTTCAATTAAACGAATTTATTTCAATTCAATTAATTATTCTTTCATTCGAAGAAAATTCTTTGAAATTGAATTGCAAATACGCTTGAACCCTTTCGTCCGCACAGAACGACAAAATTCTTGAAGTAATTACTCTTCAAATAATTAAATTTAAATTCACACCTTTTTTCCGATTTACCTCAATACTTTTCATTGTTTGTTTTAAAATATCAGGGCAATTAGAAATGGTACTAACTATGGTTAATTAAATAAAATACCAAATATTATTTTGCGTCTAAATATTAAGCTATACTTTGATTCATTAGAAATGTCTAAAAATATTACTTCATATATTTCAATAAATAATTCTTAAGTTTTAAAGCTCAAACACGCAGTAATAAACATATATACAGTATTGAAGCGAATACATTTTACAATAAATATACTTTGCTTGACTTCAATTTAAAATTGTTTCTAATTAATCAATTATTTTTGCACAATTTAATTGCATTTCTTGTACTTGTGAAATCGGAGACGTGAAACAGGAAATTAGGGTATTCTATATAAAAGAACCTGGGAATAGAAGGTTGTTTTTTTGTCTTCCCTGGAAACAATATATTATATCGGTGACAAATTAATTATGTTATGAAAACCAAAACTTCATAAAACCTTACTTTTTCTGCGGCGCAGTGAGTTAAAGCAAAATTGCGGCAGAAGTTTGACGACGAACCACCAGACACAAGAGTCACAAAGGGATGGTCAGACAAACTGTTTACGTCGGGGTCTATTTTGGATAAATCGTACACAGGACAGGTCAATGAACGAGGTGACCATGCCGATATTGTGAGGACCTCTATTGAAGCAAATCCCAGCAAGGGAACTAGGCAAAGGTCTGATGAATTGAACATTTCACGAACGAAAATGATGAAGGTTATGAATAACATGGGGGTACAGAAGTTGGAAAGAAAGAAAAGTGCCATTCTTATCTCCGGAGGACCACGAGATGCGTGTTGCTTGCTGACAGAAGATTTTGGCCAAATATAACAATGTGCGACGACGAGACCAAATTTTTTTAACCGATGAGTGTGTGGTGTATTGCGACGGCAAAGGCTATAAGCAGACTTGCATGTGGAGCAAGGCTAACCCACATTTTTACCAGCAAGTGAGACAAAGTCCGCCAAAAGTGATGATCTGGGTGACCATGTCTGCTCAACCAACATCTGATAATACGATTTTTAATCGATGGTTGTGTGACAGCTGATTCCTATATTCATATTCCACGAACTGAATTTATTCCTGCTTTTGAAGCGAAAGGTATTGTTCGGGCCTCCTATTTCCAGCAGAATGGTGCACCGGCACACACTGCCATCGCAACAAGGTAGTTCCTGAATACTAGCTTTCCGGATCGATGGATTGGCAAGAATGGCCCTGTTCCATGGCCACCACGCGACCCGTATCTGACCTCATGTGACAACGCACTCTGGGGAATGCTCTAACCAAAAATTGTAGCAGCGAAAGCTCCAACAAAAGAGAGACAAAAAGATGTTATTTGAGAAACTTTCAGAGATTTCCCTTTCACTGCATTAATTCCAATCATCGATCGTACTTTTCCATGACTACGATTATGCATCACTCGCGATGGTTTACAAGTTGACCCTTATGAAAAATAATAGCATATTACGTTATTTTGCTTTTTATAACTTATTCTACAATGTTAAAAAAGTTTTTTCTGTAGTTAAATAAAGTTTTTTGAAAGTCGTAGGGAATTCTTGACAACCCTGTACTATACAAAATAATTTTATTTGTCCATGCTTATATCTTTGCTTCCAAATATAATGCATAATTCAATAGATACACTAATAATTTAATCTTAAATTATATAATAAAAGCAATTAAAAGAATAAACAGGCATAATAATAAAAAACTTAATCAATCAATAATAAATAAACGGATCCCGCTGTAATATTGGAAAATATTGATTGTATACAGGTATAAACAATTTAGAAAACTTGTTAGGATCTTTTAATTGAATATCTATTTTGATTAATTTATCTAAAATTCGGATTACTTTTCGGATATTGTTACAATAAACAAAATACATAAATAAAATAATATATATAATAAATCAATAAATATACTCTGACATGCAGGAAAATAACAATAATGTAACAGATTGATGTTTCAAGACAGATAATATAAGAAATGCATGTTGCGAAAATATGCTAAAGATTTTCAGTCATTAACCTCGTTTATTTCGAGTATATTCATGCATTCCTCGATACGTTTTATATGCGCATAAGCCAATAATTTTATTGTCATTTCGTTTAATCAGCTCGAGCTGTTTTATATTTTTATTCATAATTTACGTACATTAAAAACTGAAATATATAAACTTTATAGAGCAATTTGACTATAATATAATGACCTGAAAACTTTAAAGTTCTTGCTAATTTTTCTATACTTTTCCTAATTAATTTAATAGCTTTTATATTACACATTCTTATTCCTATGTTCCACGTTATTGTTTGATACTATTTTTTATAATTTACTGATAACATCCAGTAAAGAAGAATGAATGATACACACACCCATATACATACTTATATGTTTTGATATGTTTATATATATTTTGAACTAACTTAATATACATATCAACAATTTATGAATTGTTGGATGGGGTATTTTGAAGATTTAAAAAAATATTCATTCCGCAGCAGACATTTTACTCTAAAAACTCAATGATGTGATTTATTTTAAATCACTTTTTACTTTCTTAGCTACACTAGCTTTTTTTATTTTCCTGTTTATAGTAGTCATGAACATTTAAAACATTTCCTGTACTCAATTATATATATGTATAAGTGTAATGGTATTTCAACACCCCACATAGTAACTAACCGCTTTATTTCATTCAAATGTGACAGTTCATTAAAATATGAAATCAGCGCATTATAGCACTTTAAATTCAAAATTTAAAAAGGAAATGCACCTACTCAATTAATTCAACATGTACGTCATTTAAATGTAGACAGTATGTTTGTAACTGCTGCACTTAATGTGGCTACTTATAAGTATATGGGCTAAATATATAAAATAGTATTCATGTATAAATATATAGTGAGAGAGTGATCATGTTAGCACAATATTGTCACTAATTTGAGAATAAATCATAAATGAGTTTACTGTAGCAGAGGAAACAGATTTAGGTATTTCTGACACCAACATATTAAATTGTTTTTAAGAATTTAATATTTGAAATCATGTTATATATAAATATATTACGCTTTCTTGTGTATTAAAGATTATATTAACTAACTTGTGAAATTCTAATCTCTTTTATATAAATGTTCATTAATAATTATTACATGAATTTATCGTAGTTATAAAATCAAAGTTTTATTTTACGTTAAGTTCTGCTTATTAAAATGTATATTATATAATATGCATAAACAAATACAAGTGTGAATGCATATCATAAATATATTGATTTAATATTTTGCTGATTAAATTTTGTCTGACTTAATTTTGACTCGGATTTTGGTTCTCAATTTGCAGAATTTATAAGTTAGATCATTAAACATACCTTTTTAATTTTATGACTAATATACCTACGTATGTATATAAATACACAATATTTTTTATAGTAAACTGTGATTAATTAGTAGATAATCAAAAAAGTACACTGAACATCATAACCTTGCAACACATCATAGAAAAAAATGTCTACATATTTACTTCGACAACCTGATTGACAACATGCCTCGACGTCTCAGGGCTGTTATTGTTGAAGCTCGTGGTGGTCACACTCTCTACTGAATTATTCTCCTCCGCCCCAATTATGAGAACGCGATAACAGTCCTCTTTAGGACTAACACATAATGATTGAATATTTAAAATAATTTAAATTAAAAAATAAATGGACGGAATTTATAGTTAAAGGACAATGCATAAAAAAATAGATACATATTTTATATTTCGTATTTTTATTTTTGTAAATTTTTATTTTTTCTATAACGTGTTGCAAAATTTATGATTTTCAGTGTATACACTTCAAACAATTATCCAATTATGTCACTTTAAAATTGTCCTTATGTCTTTGACAGCAAAACTGAAAAACAGGTTTTTGCTTAATGACAGAATACACCCAAACATCGATCCACTACTACGAATGCAGCGTGAGATAAAACCCCAAATGTGTAATAACATCCATAGACTTTTCAAAAGCTTTTGACAATGTGCCTCGCATAAAAATAAATAATATACTTCTTACCCATAGTATATCCATCACAATAATCAATCTTAGCATAGCCTTATACATCTACACCACTGCCAATGACATCACTCTTGTCGGACTCAGAAAGTTTTGACATAACTGCTGGCGTTGATGTTGCTGTTGGCACAGCGTGTCACACAAGTCGAAGCATGCGAAGACAAGAAAAGTGAAATGTGTGCGCCAACACAATTAAACCTAGCTTGAAACATGACGGAGAACACTATAGAGCCACTGTTTCAAGTCCTCGATTGCGAGTTCTCACTGAGGACAGATGGGGTCTTCGTTTGTGATGCTGTTGTGGTATCCAGCCAGGATATATAAGAATGTCCGATCCTGAGCTTCAACAGCTTCACTTCTCTCTTACGGTTGGATTCGGTTTTCTTTTTCCTGTTGAATTAAGTCTCCTTGAGTCAGCTTTGTTCAGTAGGCTGGTCCTTGATTTTATCCCTGATAATGGTCATTGTCGTGTTGTTTGTGATGGTATTGTTCGGGGAATCTTCTTCCGAGGCTATTGTATATAAGCTTGGCCTCGAGGTAGACCATTTCATTGCAAGGTAGGACACAGGGACCTGGCACCCCTTGTAGGATAATGTCAGTTGATATTGGCTAAGGCTTCTCAAAGTTCTTGAATGTTCTTTGATTCGCCTGACTTAGGATTTTTCAGAGGTAACAGGTTGGATTTGCTGTCTGTGCATATCAGGATGGTAGAAGTGATATGCCTTTGTTTACTATTTAATTTACAAGCCATTTTTTGTATACAATGGTTTTGATCTCGAAAGAGGCCTTCCTTTCTGACGGCTATTAGTATGGACCTTCAGGAGGTTATCTGGGGGGCCTGTTGTAACCACCATAGCGCTTCATCCGTTGCTGGTCACTCTGCTAGCAGTGTAACAGTCAGTGTAGATTGTGTTGGAGGATGTGGTGTTCTAGGATTAATTAACGTTCTTGATTGATAATTTTAAATTGATTGCATTTCTTTTATTTCAATTTCATCATTAATTTGAAATACTAATAATGCGTTACTTTAATATTTGAATGAAGTACTTACTTACTTACTTACTTAATTATGTTATAGTTGAATAAACATATTGTATATTTACTATCGCGCAATTCGACAATCTAAATTTTAAATCACTATGTCACATTTTTTTAAACTATACTAAAGTTTGATAGGGAAAGCTTATAACATATTATTAATTTTTAAATCTTTTACGGGTTTTTAAACAAATTTTTAATCGCTTCAAAATATAGAATATATGTTTTACTTATATGAGAATAAAAATAAAAATATATATACAAAATATGACACTTGCATTATACTATTACAAGGATCTAAAAAATATTAGATACTATTAGTTAATAAATATTAATTATGTCTATATATTTAATTGCAAATTTATTTTATATTAGTTATAGTATTTTTTAATTATAATATTGTTAAATACGTTACATACGAGCCTATATTTCACAAAATGAGAAAACTGATTATGGCTGATATTAAGCAAGCGATAATTATAATAAAAGATTTTAATTTCCTTAATTTATTTTAAAATATTTTATTGTAACTACAATTGTATTAAAATTTATATTTTATTATAAAAAACTTTATATTTTGTTTGAAATATTTGTTGTAAAATTAGTAAATATTTCTTAGAAAAAGCTTAAATTGGATAGAAAAAGACATACCGTTTCCTTTTTTTCAAAGGATATTTGTGAAATATTAGATTGCACAATAAGTATTCCTTATGTACAAAAATAACCATACCCTTAAATTCACTTTAAAATTTTGATGTAGTCTTTAACTGAAAAATGCACAGTAGGTATTTGTTTCATTCAGATAAAATAAAACTTAAGTATACTCAATAAGTATACCTTAGATGTCAGGGGAAATAATCGTATTGTAAATTAATTTCTATCACACCATTTCAATTTGATGTGATCAAAACGTATATGCATGCAAGTATGCATAAACTATCAACATGGAAAGGAAAAGTCTCTTATTTTAGAGATGGGACAAAGACACTCATATTTTATGAGTGTCTATACGTAAGAGTACACTGAAAACATTGTAATAGTTCTTTAACCCAAGATTTGGGGAAACTATGATCTCCGAGTATTTTGAAAATTAAAGATAGATGAATTTATAGTCTAACACGTAGATAATAAATAGTTATTAGTCATTAATTAAGTATAATTGTTTAATAGATTAATAGATATTATTTATTTATTAGGTATAAATAAATTAATAGTAAAATAGATTAATAGTTAGGTATTATTCATTTATTAAGAATAGATTGATTAATAGTTTAATAGATTAATAGCCTTAATTAAGAATAGATAATCTCTTCCACACATACTTGTATTTGAAAATTTGGTAGTCTTAGAAATGGATAGTTATTATCCACTTCTAAGACTACTAAATACTGGTTATCAATACTGGATAATACTGAATAAATCTGGATAAAACTATAAGCAACTAGAAAGTCATCTTTAATATAAATATATACTATTACACCCTGCATTTAGAGGAATTGTGAATTTCGATATTAAAAGAGACATTTGGGTACGATACTACATTACTTTTAAAACATTGTCCAATAATTATACAAATTTTATAATAAAATTCATTAAATACCATTATAAATGGAATGTAAAAAAAAATTGACGACTCAATGTTAGGTTATCGAAAATTATTTTGTCTATGTATTTAATAAATGTAAAAATGAATACACACTATTCTAAATAGGATGTTCGAAAATCTTTCTGCAATAATAGTACATGGATTTATAATCTGACACTGTGTGTAGGGTAATCACACTTTCCATGTGTCGCAATTTTCATTTATGCGAGGTTATTTTATCTATTTAAACTATTTGAAGATAAGACAGTTAATTAATACGGGGATAAATAAAGTAATTAGTGCAGGGTATATTTTCCTCATTATGTATATTTTATTTCGATATGTTTTCATTGAGAGAAGTGAGTGGAATCAAATAAGAGTATAAAATGAAGACACAAAGGATAAATGGAATAGACAGTGACAATATATTGTCAGTAATAGATAAAAAGTTAATAAAAGTATTATCCTTGTGAAGTTTCTAAGGATGGGTAAAGTATATCCTTTCAACAATGAAAATTAAGTTAGAAATATAATTTTTTAACGCCAATAATAAACTGTTTGAAATGTGTGTCGTTATTCTTTTGTAATGTTCTATTCCCTTTTTTTAGAAATTTACATACATTTTGGATAATGCATACAGGTTATCCCAAGCAAATGAAACCATTCTTCTTCAAAATACCCCTGTAATGAGCAAATGGTTGAAAGGTATAGGTTTGCTTCTAATTATCCTTTATTAATAAAGACAATTATTTGTTTTTAGTTAGCAGTATATACATTTTACACTGCATTTTTTATTACGATAGTTGATTTATACTTACATTAAAAAAATTATTTTAAATTCATCTTCATATTCTAATTTTAATTTTAAATATAATTGAAAGCATTTATAAGAATAGCATAATTCACAACTATTAATAGGTATTTTCTAAAATATAATCGATGGCAACAATACGAACTCATATCAAGAGTAATAATGATAGTTTCGACTATTAATAATCTTAAATATTCAGGTTATTGATATTATTATCTATTTGTGGCTATAATATAATACTTACACATGTATGATGTTTGAATAATTTGGTGTAAAACCCGTTTTAGGTATACATGTGATAAAATACATTTTTCAAAGGGCATAGTATGTCCATTATAACTACCTACCTGATTGAATATCGACTATTGGTCTTTATGAATTGAATCAAAATTTTAAATCCTGTTTCACACGTTTATGGAAAAATTATTAAAATGTATGATTTTTCTATTATTAATATATGATCTTCTTTATTTAATTGTCTTTATGATGATTCTAGTCAGGTTGTCAGCGGCTGAACCATGTCTAAGGCACAGTGGATTATACAGTCAAACAAAGGGGAAAGCTCAGAAGAGAAACTACCAGAGGTAGTGAGGTAAAGAGTAAGTATTACGAAAAATGCGCGAAGGTTAGACAAATCATCAAAGCCAGAAAAGAGAAACAATTTTTTAAGTCGTTTAAAACCTTGACCTAGAAAGAGAGAGGGAGCAGCAAAGTATGGAATTTTCTCAATCAAAATTTCTCGTACTAGACGATAGAGGGAGAGCGCCCAGACAGGCGAAATCAATTTGTGTGAGCGGTCGGAAAAAAGAAATGATATTATATATGATAATGAGAAAGCTAAAGCATTTGTAGCGGAGTACGCTGCAGTTAGCAACCTCCCGCTTAACACAAGGCTACTGGGAGACTAAGGGATATAGAAACTTCTAAAGAAGAGTCACAGAAAGTCTTAGAAAAAAGTGTGGATGCAGTTCAGAAAAAGATTGCTTCAGCCTATTCACAACTCAACAAAGTCATTGCTGAACTCCGAACCAGGAAGGCGGCAGGCCTAGACGAAGTATTCAGTGAACATATAAAAAGAGTCTTGGCGAAATAGTCCGATACGAATTGCTCGAAACCATAAGCGATTTCTGGAAGACCGTTAAAGTCTCTATTGAGTAGCGCAAAGAAGTGATCATCCCAATAATCAAACCAGAAAAGAACTCGGATCCTTCAGATCAGTTAGCCTTACCAGTACGCAGTGTCAAAACTGACAGAAAGGCTCTTAAAAAATTATACCAAATAGTGGAGAAAACAACTTATACTAAGCAGCAACCATGCAGGTTTTTGAAAATGACAAAGTACGGCCACTCAGATTTGCAGAGTTGTACAATTCGCGAACGACGGTTTCCAAAATAAAGGAAAAGCCAAACACACAATCATTATCCTTTTTGACTTCAGCCCGGCCTATGATAGAATCAGGAGAAATGGGCTCTTCGTCAAGATGATTGAAAAATAGATATCCATATATTTCCTTAAATGGATCAAAAACTTCTTATCAGACAGGCAAGCTAAAGTCAGATTTGGCAAAGATACAAACCCCGATAGGATATTCCGCGAAGGCCTACCTCAAAGCTCGGTGCTTGCAACATTTTTGTTCAATCTGTTCATAGATGACCTGGCTGACTGCATCCCCCTTGAGTGCATGATCTCCCTATTTGCAGACGACATGGCAGCTATCATACACACTGATTCACTTTATGAGGCAATCGAAATCGCCCAAAAGAGCACTAAATGAATTGATAGATCGGCCAAAGAATGGAGAATGATACTCAAAGGAGAAAAATGTGATGCGATACTTATCACAGCAGATAGCAAACTTGCAAATAAAGAACTCAATATCAAGATCGGTAACAGCCATATAAGAACGTTAAATACCCAAGATTCCTGGATGTCACATACAACGGACTCGTGAGCTTCAACGAATACTCGGTATAAGACCCATAAGAAAGTTTCGAGGCAAACCAAATTCATATAAGTCCTCTAAAAAAAGAACACAAGATGCTCAGAAAGATGGGACAAACCGATGTACGTTGATCTCATTAGAGCCAGTCTATAATACGCAGGATGAGTATGGATTACTGGAGCGTGTGAAAGCGCCATTTCAAGATTAGAAAGGTTATAAGCAACAGCCATTAAAGTAGTACTTGGTATAACGAAAGTCACAAAGCAACATCGTGGCCCTCTTCGAGGCTGGAGAAATACCTCTGAGAAACCGAGCTAAAGCGTTAGCAGCTGAACATAGAGAGAAGTGCCTTAGACTAGAAGAAGATCATCCTTTTTGGACGGTCGCAGAAGGAAGATGTGACATACTCTCCAAAGAACCAAGCAAAGGCAAACTGAGACTCGAGTCAGTTAATGCAGCGGAAAAGTGAAGCAAAGAGTCGGATAAATTTCTCAGGGAAGAAATGATTGTCGCCCCAGGAGTGGAGGAATTTGAAGTCCGGAAAGATAAGCTTAAGATTACTACAGAGCTGGCAACAATCACAAGGAAATCAGATCCCCCAAAGCTAGTCCCCAGGCAGCCCTAGAGACTGTCAACAATCTGGAAAAAGTTGATATTACAGTATGGACCGATGAGTCAGTAGGCGGGAAATCTCGGATGGTTGGGCAAGTGCAACCTGGGAGTGGAAAGACGGCAGCAGTATCATTGGAAGCTGGACAGCAGGAAGGCTATTCAAGAGCATGCAGGCAGAAGCCGTTGCACTCCTAGAAGTCCTTGCAGAGATAAAAAGAAGAAAGAAAAAGATAAGACGATCAGAGTATTGTGTGATAGCAAAAGCCTCTTAGAAAAACTAACAGAAGGAACCCTAAGGAACAAAAGAAAAAACTCTAAACAACATCTGGAAATACATAACACCATCATGAAGCACATCTTGAACTACAGTGGGTGCCGGTTCACGTAGGACTAGATGAAAACGAAGCGGCTGACAAGCTTATAGCTGACGGCAGATTGAAAGGTCAGAAAAAGTGTATATATCTCTGGCTGTGGTTAGAACGAGTTTCTCACAAAGGCTAAACTGGAGGCAAAAATCAGAATGAAAAAGGAAGCAGTAAAATTTTGATCAGCGAATAAAAAAAAGAACAACGGAAGCCTTTGAAGCGAGTCACGGTTTTTAGAGGTCAGTAAAGGTTGCAGCGAGAATGAAAAAGCTATGGAAAATCTTAGTAACGAAGATAGGAAAACATATCATCAAATTAAATACGGAAAGTGGCCGGGCTCAAGAGGGTATGTGGGAAGCCTGAGAGCGAAGGGAGCCTGAGAGGCCTGTCCTACAGACAGTGAGACACATCCTTATAGAGTGCAGTGACGGGGAAGTTAGCTTTGGAGCCTTCACCCTCGACTCCAAACACCTTCAAGGACGGAAGGAAGCTTCTAGACTTAGAAGTTTAGACTGAACCATGTTTCGAATGACCCACACAAATATTTTTGCAGTTTTTGAATCTATGGAGTGTCTAGACAATATTCAATTGGATGCCACTTTGGCACCTTTAAGGTTTTCTAAACAATCGATAATCAATATTTGAAGCCCTCCCATGATCATATAAAAATCCCTAAATATCTTCCGATAAAACGTAAATGCTTGTAGAATATTTTCAGTATTATATGTATATATATTGCACGCTGTCCGAAGTTTATAAAGTTATCGATTAAAAATTAAAACTACAAAATGGCGTCCACAAAACCTCTTCGAAAAAATCGCCATTCTAAGTATCCCGAACAATATTTATAATTGGATGTTGAATTTCTTTAGCCTGCACCGTCAGTCCAATGCTTTCAATGCACTATAGTCTCCCCGGAGAATCCGGTTAACAGCAAAGAGAGTCATACAAAGCTCAGCCCTAGGACCTTTCATCTTATTCGTCGCCGTCTCGGACCCAAAGACAACAGATGCCAACAACACCATAATCAAATACGCGGACGATACGTATCTCATTATCCGAACTCCCATATAGACACAATAAAAACCAAAACCGAGCTGGATAATGTTAGAAAATGGTCCAATCATAACAACCTCAAGCTTAACGAAGGAAAGACAAAAGAAATCATCTTTTCAAAGCCACGTTGCAAACACTTAACTAATCAAATGAAATTTCCGAACATTGATCGTGTTGATGAAATAAACATCCTTGGCGTTATTATATACTTTCTCAAATCGGCTTAGCGTCTCAAAACACATCAACCAGCAGATCTTGAAGAGCAGCAGCTATCTCTACAGCCTTTCAACCAGAAACGTCTATCACATAACGCCCTTGTAGTTAACTGTCTTCTCTACTCAAGCAATCCTGCAAGGGGCTACGCCGATGCCGAAGATATGGTTAGATTAACCAACTTTCTCAAAAAGATGAGATGACCTGACGACAACACACGAAGAAGTCTAAAATGATTTATTTGCTTTGGGATTGTTCCAGACAAAATATTAGTAGTATAAAAGTCATTTCTGATAACACGTATGTGTTCATACTTCTGGTGTATACATTTTTGTGTCAATCAAATTTCATTTGAAAATAACCATGGAAAGTACACATTGAAACAGGAACACTGATAGAACACTAATTTACATTGCAGCTTCATCAAGAAAACACGTAAACATTGCATCACAATTACCTGCATGCAGTACATACTCTTACAGGATGCGACACAGTTTCTCAATACTTCCGAATAGGAAAATCGAATGCAATCAGTATTTCAGAAAGGGTACACACTCCAGCGACTGAATTCATTAGTGCATGTTACGGTATATAGTAAAAACATTTCAATATGTCTGATGCTAGAGTTGAAATATCGGCCAGAAAAAAGGACTGAGAAGGGAGCTAGGGTAGCTCCCGAACTAAGATGTTTACCACCAACCTTGGAAGCATTTAAAATGAATGTTCGAAGATCCCATATACAAACGGCAATCTGGAAGTCATTTTCTGACCCCAATCCACCAGAAATTGATACAATTTCACATGGTAGGAAATCAATGCGTGAAAATCATTACTGCCAATACTGGTTGAATCAAACGTTGCTTTGGCTCCACCAGATATACTTAAATTAATACACTGTGGGTGTTCCTCTGAAATGCTAAAACTCAACATAAGATAAGATATCGAATTTAAGAAAATGAAGAATTATAGGTGAGCTCCGCATAAGATAGGTTTAATTATCTGTAAATTGGATCGATAGCAATTACAAGATACCTATATACCTAATTTCAGGAAATAAATAAATATAGTAGAACTCTACATAAGATATAGGTTAATTGCATAAAATTTTGATGGATACCAAATGTTACTTAAAATCTGTATAGAACCAAATATTCTATTGATAGAATCTATGTAGAATGCAAGATGGTCTGTCAATTTAGATAATTTTATTAATAATATTTTTTTTATGTATCGTAGACAAAGCTAATAATGTTATCTATAATAATCCAATGCAGTTGTACTACGTATAATGAAAATTGTATTTTTATCAAAGCACTATCTAAATAAAAGAAATGTTAACGATACAATTATGTCGGTCCCGATAAAATATGCTCCATATTAATCTAAAATTAACTAATTTATGTTTATGTAAGATAAGTACGTACATTTCTTAATATACGAATTTATTTTATTATTAAAACTCAAATTTATATGGTGTGAAAAAATGCAATATATTGAGTAAATATAAAACCAGCACTTTGCCTACAATGTGAAATAACCCCCTATTAATAGTAACAAGTACAGTTTATTAATCGATTAACTAGTAAAATACAGTTTATGCGTACTATCAAAAGTATAAAAAATATATAATGAAAATGCAGTTTAATAACAAACATCCTATTGCGTGTCATAGTCAGGGATATATAGAACTATACATATATATATATATATATCCCTGTACATAATGTATAAAAATATAGTTCAATCAATCATCTTGAAAATCAGCACATACGTCCAGGCTGTATCAGATTTTGCAGCTCGATGGTGTTGTCGGAGTGGTAGGTTATTTGCTTTTCGTTTTTTCAGATATATCTTTGATTTTTTAATGTTCACTTTAGTGGAACTCGGCCTGAAGTGATGGCGTTGACTAGAGCTCGGCGGTGATCACAGTTGGGCCTGAAGAATGGGTGGCGGTGACTGGAGCTTGACCTAAAGTGGTGGCGGTGACCGGAGCTCGGCCTGAAGTGGTGGCGGTGACCATTAGATCGGCCTGAAGTAGTGGTGGTGACCGGAGTCTGGCATGAAGAATGGATGGCGGTGACCGTTAGCTCGGCCTGAAGTGGTGGCGGTGACCGTTAGTTCGGCCTGAAGTGGTGGCGATGACTGGAGCTCGGCCCGAAGTGGTTGTGGTGACCGGAGTTCAACTTAAAGTGGTGGCGGTGACTGGAGCTTGGCCCGAAGTGGTTGCGGTAACTGGAGCTTGGCCTGAAGTAGATAGATTGTCGGGTACATCCTACTTTTACTGCATTAAGAACATTCAAAATCATTTTTGAAAACTCTATAATCTTTTATACGACCAATGTCAAATTTTGTGGAAATTGGATGAAAACTGTGGCCATATATTCTCGACAGACATACTCACACATATACATTTTCTTGATAATAATAAGTATATTTAAAGACAACATCTGTTAAGAATAACATTCGGAGACAGACAAAACGGTAACAGAGAAAGAAAGAAAAGTTCTGAAAAAATGTCGGTTTTTAATGAATGTTTCAAATTGGCAAAGTTATAGGCTCTTGTCCACAAGTCAGAGAGTGACGATTCCAAGTTCGCGGTGCAGCGTAGGGGAATACACTCCATGAGCTGAGAGGACCTTTTCGATAGACTGATGTGAGCGGAGAGACCTGGTAGATCTAGAAGATTCCGAGGGTCTGACAAACTTGGAGAGGTAGAAAGAAACTTGGCCGTTAAGAGATTTGTGAATGAGGCAGCAGAGTTTAAATTTAATACGGCACTAAACAGGGAGCTGATGCAGATTTCTCAGCACCTTAGAAATTCCAAGACTGTTCATTGGAAGACGCAAGACTACGCAAGCTATTCAAAATGCGCTGTAGTCTTTGTATCGATGTTTTGGTGCAATTACTCAGATTGGCATTGCAGTAGTCCAATTTAGTAAAATCAAATACACTAATCATCAGTTTGGTTGCTTTAGTTAGATATTTAACATGAACATGTTAAATGAATGAAATAACACCAAATATATTATATATGATGTACAAAATTCTTGTTTTTCCAAATTCTTTACTGGCTATACCGCAAAAATATATAACGTCACATAATATAAGATAGGTTAATTGCCTATAAAATAGACTGATAAAAACTTGTTTGTTATTTTATACATCTACAGAACACAAAATATACAGTATCATTTAAGATATATTTTTTTGATTTAATTATTTTAATTATTTTAAATTATTTATGCAATTATAGACACGTAATTATAACTTGGACATAAGTTATAAAACAACGGTAATACAACATAAGACATATTTTTCAAGGATTTTAGACGCCAGTGTTGCCATTTTTGTAGCTTATGTTGAACTCAACATAATAAAGGTTAAAACAAGCACGATTATCAACATAAAATATAGTTTAGGTAAACAGTGTACTGCAGCCAAACTTCCTTGTACCATTTTCATCTCATGTCCGGGTGAGAAAGGATGTATGAACGAACTGCTACCACAGATTTGACTTCTGACGATGAGGAGGACTCTATTGAAATATAATTTTTGTATACATTAATTCTAACATTATCATGATTACCTTTAATTAATGTATGTACCAAAATAAATAATAATAATGTTACTAAAAAGTCAATTTTCTAAGTTTTATCGCCATTTCTGAAAATTATACTACAAAATATATGCTATGTATATAGGAACATATGTAGTATTCAATTTTTAACTATTTAAGCTGAAATTAGAGGAAACAGATAATTCTGTTAAATAAATATCCAAATAATTGTTATGCTGTTTAATGTAGCTTATTCAATGTGTAATATACTTACTTACATCGTAAATATTCACATATTTCAAATATTCATTTTTGGCACCTTTTTGGACGCCATTTTGAATCTGTAGATATTAATTTTCAATGGATTGATTTAAAAACGTTAGGATGATATTTCGATGACATTTGGTGACTCTATATAAACCCATATAACAGAAATAAACTAACCAGTGCCTTCAAATAATGATTATCGATTTAAAAAAAACTACCAAAGTAAAATCTGACGGAATATTGATTTAGACACTCCATAGATTCAGAAACTGCAAAAACATTTTGTGGGTCATCCAAAACACTGTTGATACAAAATGCAGCATTTCACGGCCGATCAATTGGTACCTACTACCGGCTGCAATAATAACGTATACATTTATTATTGATTCAGTAGAATTAACTAATAAAACAATTTATTCCATAGAAAAATACAATTTTATATTTAGTGGTAAAGTAAATTTTGAACTAATTAAATTAAGTGCACATTTGTAAAGGTAATTTAAAACCACCAACACTTGATAAAATTTATATAAATGTATATCAATTAATACATACCTATAGCTTACCCATTAAAAATAAATTCCAAGTCTTTCTTAATTTACTGAATTAAAGTCTATGCTAATTGCTATTAAAGGAATATGATATACATCTGTAATTAACTTTTAAAATGCACTACAAAACCATGATGAACACAGGCGTATTAAATTTTATTCCCCTCAAAATTAAATTTGTCTCTAAAGTTATGACATTTTTATCAAAGCTTTCAGTTTATCTTTTTTCATTGAAATGAGATATCGGATATGTAAAAGAAAATTTACTAGTTGCAGATATATTAACTAATAAATGATAAATTTCCCATATGATGTTTACAGGAACGTGATATGAATATAGAATTTTCAATTTTATATATATATAAACTTGACAAATATAATCTTTCTCTGCACATTATTTGTGTTAATGGAATTAATTAAAAGAGTTTATTTGGAGATATGTTAATAATATATTTACAAGTAAGATAAGATATGCAGGTACTTATACTTGTATACTACATATGTAGTATATCTATGAGATGTGTACTAGTTGTCCTGTTTGTATGTGTATCATGGAACAATTGAATAATGTAAATGTCCATCTCACAGATGAATTATATACATGTATATCCAAATTGTACACTGCAAAGTTTCTATTTCAAGTAATAGACACAAAGAAAAGTAATTTAAATGTATTTTTTAAACAGAGGCAAATTTATCTTTTTATCTAATTGAATTAAAAATACAATTTTATTATCTTTCAAAGAAATATTTTATAGCAATTATAAAATGTAAAGTTTTGTAAACAAATGCATTGAATGTTAAACTTCCCATAAGTTGAAAATTACTTTTAATTATATAATATTTTTTGTTACTTTTAATGGGAAAATTTCTCATTTGAAAATATTTTGCTTCTAGTACCTAATTGGCCAGTTTGCAGCAGTCGGATAAAATAATAGTTAATCGAGCCAAAAGTTATATCCTAAGAACAAAATTGTATTGCGGACATTTTTGTTCCAAACAATTTTAATCGAATTTTGTCAAAGGTTAGTTAGTGACTGGCTCTCTAAAATTTCTCACTAAAAAATTAATTAGTATTTATATATTCATAATATTAAAATGTATTAATTAAAATAACGCTGTGCCTAAATTTCTATAACAGAACACTATTATGCAATGTATGTATTTCTAAATAAAAATGTAATAATATTCCGGCTTAAAATAATTGGACAAATCTAAAAACTAAAAAATACAGAAAATATATTCAGTGTTTTTTTACGCACCCAAACAAACGAAATTATAGCAAAAGTTGAGATGCTAAGTATATAGTTAGTCTATACGTAAAATGTTATGGCAATACTTTGACAAATAAAAAAGCTAATAGAAATTGTGTTCCAAAAAGTTAGAAAAAATTGTTAATATAAAAAATCGGAAATTTTATAAATTAGTAAAACTAATGTTTCATCATATACAAATATGTGTACATCTTTTCTATATACATATACATATAACAAATTATTTCACGCTGGAATTAAAATTACATAAATTTATGTTAAATGCATTAACTATGCTATAATTCTATCTCCGTTAGAGAAATATGTTAAACAATCATATTTGGTTTGAGTATTTGTGTGCATTCAGATAACTTCACACTTATTGAAAGTTTTAATATCACAACCTGTTATTTTAGTTAGATAATAGACCAATTTCTGACTAAATAATACATAATAAAAATTTTGATGTTTTAACGAGTTACCATCAAAAACCTCTCATAAATGTAAGTTATGATCTTTCCATTGTATTACATTTTAAGACATGCAATAACTATAATGGTTACAAAGGAAATTTGAAGTCAATAGCTATATCTCCTCCTGCAGGCAACTGTATGATGACTTTGGACCACTCAAGAGTTTACCTAATGTTAAATTTATTTATTGAACTGTTTTTTTCCTATACAGCTACAATGCAAGTGTTCACCCAATTTTAAGTGAATGGAATATTTTCTTCATAGGTATGTATATACATTTAAATTTGACCCAAAAACAATTACCGGCCCTAAAGAAATACAATACAAAAATTTCGAAATCTCATTCATGAATCTTTATAAGCTATTAGAAATGTATCAAATTTTTGATAATGAGTAATAACAATTTCTAGAAGCCACGGGGTGTTTGGGGGTAGTTGCACAATACCCATAGTTGCTTTGTGGGCTATATAAAATAGCTTGGACCACAAAGAGTAAAATAAATTTCCGTTTACGACATTCAAATAAGAGAAGGCTTATTTAGAAGGTTCTTTAGCTTAGAATTTACTATAATTACAATTCGCTATTTATTATTAAATCTATAACAAGGATTACTTTATGTATTGAAGTAGTCCGTGATATTGGTTACAAAATATCCCTAATTGATAAGAATGCATATACATATATGTACATATAGTAATATAGTAATACCTCAATATATTCACTGTTATCTCTAACTATTCCATAAAACTAATGATATCGTATTACTGTAGTAATATTTACAGAAGTTACAATTAATCACAGAAATCCAAGTTAGGCGTGAGTCCTTGTTACTAGTACCATAAAGGCACCATTCTTTGAAGTTCTCAATATTTATGAAATTTAAATTTTACATAAAATATTTTAGATTTCATTTTATAAATAATTCAATTATATTTTACACTAAAAATATTTTAGTCGACAAAAAGAATAGGAAATAAAACAAATTCGACTACTAAAAAATGAAATCAATAACTTTTCCACTCACTCGAGTCACTGAGTTTACAAACGGATGTCAGAAAAAATAGTTTATTCTTTATGTCACCTCTCTTCATATCGAAATATGGTAAAAGTGGGAGTTACTAATGAAATCAAAGTGCATTGATATTTGAGTGATAGTTTTTATTAATTATATAAAACTGATCACAAAGTAAAAATGTATGAAATAATTTAATATAACAGAGTATTTCATAGTAAAGAATAATATGCTTCACTTTATATACAGTTTTTTATAAAGAAAAATGAATGATTTAAAGATATGTATGTATGTATGTGTTTAAAAATACACCACAAAAATGCATGCATCCACGTGTGTGCGTGGATTCTTACCACCTTTACAATTCGAGGACATGCATATAGTCTTAATCACCAACATATCCAGGACATTTGAAAACCGAGGAACTAAAATCGAGTCCTCGGTTTTCAAATAATAATAATAAATGTATATTTGGAGAATTCAAATGTACAAATGAGAATCGTGCACATTGGACAAAAGGCAAAGTTAGGTAAAAACGAAAAACATATGGTGTTAGTGTAGATGCCGATAATAATGTAATAAAAGTGGAATTACATAATAAAGAAAGAAGCAATAATGTAAAAATGCTAATAAACGAAAAAAGGTAGCGCGACTCAGGTGGATTTAGGAGGATGGGGTATTGTTATACCGAGCGGTACAGCTGGGAATAAAGGAGGTCTGAAATCGTTGAGTTTTTGCGGGGGGTTGAGTGGGTTGTCCGGTGCATACGGATAACGGGGGAAGAAGGGAGAAGAGTTTGTTATTTCTGTTTTGGAGGATTTTACGATATATTTTGTCAGCTGCTTGGTCACGGAGAGATTTCAAAGAGGGGAAGTTAGTACAGTTGCAGGGGGGATCGGTGATCTTAAAATGAGATGAGGCGGTGGGCTCTGTTTTGCACTCGATCGAGTTTGATTTGAAGATGGAGAGGGAGGTTGGAGAAGAGAGGCGATGCTCTAAGATGGATCTCATTATGCCGAAATAGATGGACCGTAGATCAGAGTCGTTGAAGAAAGGTCGGAGAACCCGGAGTGCATACATTCGTTTAGAGGCTGTATTAATAATGGATTCAACGTGAGAGTTTAACTTAGTATCGTCGCTGAGGATGAAGCCAAGTAACTTGGCATGGTTGACAAGTGTAACTTCGGGAATGTTAATGGG
>JAYRBW010093203.1:0-20941 GCA_036023295.1 Invenusta paracnida
TATTGTATAAGTGTAAGAATATGTAAAATTGGTAAATTTTCAATTTACTGATGGCCTAGGTTATCGTGAAACTGCCCATATGTTGAAGGTATGTTGGGTTTAATAAAAAAAGTCAATGTATTTTGCTAAATTTTACTCAGAAGTACCTAATATAGATACAACAGCTCTGAGAGGGTATTTAAAACTTTATCTATATATCAATGTTAGAAAAGAGACATTCAAATATGCTTTCTTTCCGATTAAGCAAAGTATAGTTAGATGTAGGTAGTATAAATTTAAATCTCTGCCCGAAATGTCTTTGTTTCAACTATCAAATCTCCTAGCCTTGCAGCAGGATGAGCCTTCAAGATACAAAACATATTTCACATAAAATTATCAAGAAAAACATCAATTCCTCTAAATACCATTTTCAACATATCGAAACGGTATTCATTTTAAATTAAATACTCTAGTATTTTAAAATCGAAAATTAAAGTAATCTACTAATAAAATTAAATTAAAACTGTTAATACCAAAAATTATGCTCTCTGTTCAATAGTACTCATGGTAATATCCATTGTGTCGTACATCAATCTTAGCTCACACAAACTCTCTACTCATGATTAAATGCCTTTACATTTGGATTCAAAAGCCCCGTTCTTCCAAAAACAAACAAACAAATCTTATTATATCAAATGTGGCATTGAACAATCTCCCTAGAAATATATTTTAGTGACCACATTAAATAGTAGGCCATTTCACAAACGGTTTGATTCAAACCTTCCCAGTTGAAACCGTCTCGGATTTCATTGATTCTACCAGGGTTTAGATAAGAAATGAATTATTGACTAATAAAATCAGGTAGAGAAAATGAGTTTCTAAACCAAACCATTTTTTGTAAAATGAATTTTTAAACCGTCCAAATTCTGGAGGTCTTCAAAATTTCTTGAGTCAAAACTGTGAGTCAAACCATAACTGAACCGGTCCACCTAAGACTCGTTTGAAATGTTTAAACTGTATTTGATTTCATCAATTCGATTTGGATTACTTCGCAAAATCAATAAATAGATGCATGTGCGTTATTATTATATTATATACTATATTAATACTTGACTATACCAATTAATAAAAATAAAATTCATGAATATTTCACATGTCTATACAAAATTTCTGTTTTAAATTTTTTTAATTATGATAATAACTTTTAAATCCTTAAAATTTTAGTATTTCAACTTCTTAAAATATATAAAATTCTCATGTATCATGCATACATTTTCCGTTGAAAAATATCCAATTTACTTACATTAACATAATATGTATGTTTTATATATCTGCAATATCAATAGCGCTTATTTTGTAATTACCTGATGGAAGTCAAATGCATTTTTACGAAAACGTTGAAAAAATGTCGTATTATTAAAACTTTATGTTACACCGTCGGACTTTCTTTTTATTCAAATTTAAACTAGTCTTAAATGATTCTAATAATAAATAGAGCAAAATATACACACACTAATTGACTGATAACAATAATGTACCTCCATTTAGAAAATAATTTATACCTACAAATGAAATATAAGCATCTTCAAAGCATAGATATTGTATTATACCTCAAACATCTAGATTAGCAATCTAAGTTAAACGATGCAGTAACGCAATAGTCGCGGCAAATAGTCTACTACTGTCCAATTAAAAATTACTATCACTACGCCATATTGAATTTGAGGTCTATAAATTAGCCAACCAAATTAGCCGATTTGTGTATGGCAATGAATGTCTAATAAAATATAAATGTTTAGATTGCCAATATAAATGTTGATGTATAATACAATATCTATGTTTCAAAGCAAATTAGAAGATTGGTAAAGCCAAGAACAAGAGCGTCAGCAATTAGTATGAAAGATGCTAAGAACTCAAGTAATTAAAAAGATAATTTTCGGTATCAACGTACCAAGCGCTAAGGAACAAAATACACATAAGTTGAACTTTTAAAAGAGTTTCCAGCTATTTTTTTAAATTGGTCAATTTTTATGGAAAAATGTTTCTACTTATTATTATTATTATCAAAACAAAAAAGACAGCGTCGCAAAAATGAAAACTAAGGAACGAGCTGCATAAAATCAAAAAGTTAAAATATTATTAATGATAATATTGCAGTGTCGCCATTAAATAAATTTACAAATCATTGTAGAACATAAAGATATTTTGTTTCGAAGTTTTCATTTTTGTTATGATTGATAATAATAATAATGTGTAGTTACTCGTAAGAAAGCTAGATAATTTTAAAGATACATTATGAAATACCTACTAAATAGCCACATTAGAAAAGACAAATAAATCAATTTTACCTTTTGGCGTCTAATTAGTCGTTGGAGGAGAGCTTACCTGCTTCTTTATCTGCCAGTCCTGTGAGTCAGCATCGCGCATGTAGGCAGCAAGAAGCTCTAACCCATTGTACTGACGGAAAAGACTTAAACACTCCAGCGAAGTGGTTCGGCAGAGGAGTTCCAGAAGAGCCACCCGAGTGTCCCTCAGGAGGTACTCTTGAACCATAACCTGGAGAAGTTGCCTAATATCGTCAGTGCGCTTCAGGCTGGACAGACCCAGAAGGCGGGTTAAGCGGCGTTCCACCTGAATAGAGGCACCCATTGGTTGTCACATAAGATATTAGCATAATAAAACAGTAAGAAAATGTCACATTACAATTATTTATACCTTCTATATTTTCAAATCTATAGAATGTTATTGTTGATGAATTATAAATTTCAAACCGCAGGAATATATAGCAGGCATATATAAAAGTTGGTAAATTAATGCTAAAATATAAATATGTGTAAATTAGTTTGTTTCATACTTATATCTTTTTTAAGTATCATATCTACTTAAAGTCAAGACGATCTGCAAAAGCCTAATATTGATTTATTTTTAACATAAGAATGTACCTGATTAAATATTGCTTTCAGTTGTATACATATTAATAACTTATTCATTAATAATATAGCACAGAATTAGTATAAACAGAAGATACTGCACAATATAATTCTTCAGAATTTTCATTTATTTTTAGTATATAATACTATAGAACATTATTTTTGATAAAGTATGTACAAAATAGTGTCAATTTTCGTGTTAAATTTCTAATTATATATTACAAAACATTGAACTTTCAATAAGTTAAAACATTTGTTATGAAACATAGACTTAAAATGTCAATAAATATAATATATTTATCGACATTTTAAGTCTATGTTAATAGAAAATATAATATTATTTTCAAATATGAGAATGTTTCAAGTAATAGCTGAAATTATTATTGCTGAAAATGTTCTTGATTATTTACTCCATTAAGTATGCATATATTATAATATGTAATATAAACTGAAATACATTATATAAAAATTGTAAAAATATCATTAGCTAAAAATTACAAAAAAGTGTGTTAGCTCATATCATAAATAATTAAAATGAGTGTCAAATGAGCTAAAAAAATAATGTCTAGCTTGCTAATATTTTTTTACAGTATACGAGTATACTATTGTACAATCTGTTAAGATATTCAGAAGGTAATATACACCTTTATATAATTCGATATATTATCAATTGTACCTATGTATCGATTTACTTATTCGTTAGTATATTTATATTGAACGATTTGACATGAAATTTCCGTTTAAACTAGCTTTTAAATCTTAAATTAGCTCAGTATTTCTCACTCAAAAATCGTGTTAATTTGCTTTAAAATATAGTGTTATCTACCAATTTACCTGTTCTGAGAATAGGCAGTGGCGTTACATAGGTTAAACTAACCCATCTCTTCACTAAAATTGCTCATCGTCAAGTTGGACTTCTCAACGCCTTTCGTGCAGCTGTTCTTGTAATATCAATAACTTTTTTTATTCCAGACATTGCTAATAATTGTATCGACCTTTCCATAAAAGAATCCTTTTATATTAAATATGTATAACTAACATATTCTTAATAACTCTCTTACAAATGTAAATGCAAAATATAATTTTGAAAAAAAATTGATGTTTACATTAAAAATTGATATAATATGGTAATATGGAATAAATCAGTAGAAACAAAAAAAATCATTAAAAAAAAGTATATAACAAAAAGCAAATTATAAAAAATATTGATATGCATTAAGAGCATAGCCATAACCTTAATTACTAAAACATACATTATGAGTAAAGTAAAAAATTTCACATAGTGAGTGAGAAAAAGCTATCATGTTTGTAATAACATTATGAGTTACATATTTTATGAAATATTCTTTTACGTCGGAAAACTTTTATATATTTAAATAAAACAAACAACTGATAAAATAAAACAAAACAATTATTTTTATTATATTACAGAAAAATATAACATCAAATGGTAAATAAAACAATACATTGAAAATGTTTAATTTTCATTAAAATTTATGATAATTTTAAAAATAACAGATTTCGCGATATTTTATTATGCTGTTCATACATCAGAAATAATGGCCTTCTCATTCCGGCATAACAAAGTGCTAAAACACAATTCGAACATACCCCTCGTGTGTCCTTCGTTCGAACCTTATCCTGTAGTTGCTTGCTCGTGGAACCCATGACACCATTGCATGAAGGTGTACCGCAGTAGCATTTCTGCTCTTGGCGACTGAATAGAAAAACAGTTTAAAAAAGCTCTCCATAACCTCAACATACTACTGAATTATTTATTATTAAAAACAATATATTATTATCATATTATACTATTATCGTTAGAAAATATAATATTCAAAAATCGATATAAATACCATAAAAATAATTATCTTTATATATACTGTACTATACTATATATATCATATGTTTATAAAACCATATTTTATTTACGACGTAAACACGTATGTTCTAGTATTTAATAAAATTAATTGAAGGATTTTATTGAAAATATATATTTTGAAATAAATAAGTCACAAGCATAAAACTATTGTCACTAAATAAGACTAATAAGACGAATTTGAAGTGTATTTAGCAATTAGTATTAACCAGTTTACTGAGTTTCATATAACCAAAACAAATATTTCAAAATCTTAATATAAAATGATAGCGACATATTTCGTGCATTACAAAACACAAGATCTGGCATAGTAAGTTAATATTAATTTATATAGGCATATACACTAAGTTATTCTTAGTTATGTGTTTGTATAATTAATCATATACAATATGGTAAGCTGCAGAAAAACAAATTAATACTTCAATGCAAATTGATATCTGTGAGTCGTGTTCGATTCATTGTACACAAAATATAGCAGTCCCAGTTAATTACGTAGGTCATGTTGTTATCACCTACGTTGCTTTAACTTTAATATTTGTTCTATTTCCATTATTTGTAATAGGTCGTAGGCATGCTAGTGTTGGAAATCAATTTATTTTGTTTAAAGAATTCTCTATCTAAATCCATCACTATCAGTGGTGCCAGAATCAAGTTTTCTCGACTAATTCAATCAATTTAATTAGTGTGATAAGAAGATCCCTTGATGACAACTATTTGCCTAATGCTTCTCACATTAATAATGCCCCGGTTCATCGATTGTTAAATAAATATTTTCTGATAATGGTGTGTTCTATGGCTTTCAAGATCACTTGACTTGAATCTCATTAAAAATGTTTGGAATTATCTTGGTAAGAAGGTTCAAGATAAGAAACCTTAAACTATTTAGGCTAACTTTTAAAAGCATCATAGAAAGCAACGCTCACTTCATTAACAACCTTATTTCCAGCATACAAAGAAGGATAAGAACTATTATTAAAGCAGATGGTGATAATTTTAAGAGTGGCGATTGTTTTTTGGAATTTAGTGTATATCTAAATTTATAGAGGTAACAAATAGATCCCCACAAAATTACAATTAGACATATGTAGGTATACAATAATTAAGAACAATCAAAACATTTGTAAAAAATGAATTGCCAGAATCTATAAGTTTGGTTGAGAGATGATTACACATTGATTAATATATAGAGCCTCTTAAAATAAACAACCCTACAGCTGCATTGGCATAATCTAATATATAAAAATAAATATAAAAATGCAGGAACATGTTAATCTGTGAGAAGAGAAGGCGGAGTTAGAATCATTTGTTATATTCGAAAATCCTACTGAATAAGTGCCGTATAGATTTACCTATATAACAATACGCCCTGTTCACAGAACAAGTAAAAGTATTAACAAAATCAGACTTTAGAACACAAAGAATACGATCTTAAGGGTGAAATAATTGCCAACTATAAAGGTTTAAAAACAATCCTTAAGGAAAAATGTAATATTTAGTACTTGTATACGTATTTAGTTCAGTACAATTTAACTGTCACTACTGATAATAAGTTAACACAATGAACAATAACGTTAAAACGCTGTCTACTAGCACATTAATTATACAGATAGTAGTATGTAATTCGAATTTAGCTAAAAATCAAATCAAAACAATATTTTCTTCAGATTGGCAAAAAGCGACACTCACCCATATTGGACAAACTGATAATCAATAGTGATCTCTTCTCCAAAAGACAAATCCCGTTTTGTGAAAAAGCCAATACGGATCTTTCCCAGAACATTCCACTAGAAGACAAAAATGTACACAATATTATAAAAATAAATATGTACATAACTTTACATGTATGTAAATTATATTAAAGGCTGTCTTTAAATTGCTACAAAATACCATGACTAACTGTTAATTTACTCAATAAAACTAGAAGTGACCAAACACATCTATAAAAAGATAAAACGATACATAGACAGTCATACAATAAATTGTATAGAATATAAACAGTTTTTATACAGGATTCCTAGAATTTTCGGGGTATTATGATTTTCTGGCGCGTTTCTAGGGTCGTATTTGTAAAAATTTGCTAAAACTTCAACGCATGAAATAAAAACGCTGATGAAAATCACATGCATATAATTATAATCATATTTAAGTTCATTGATTCTTAACACGTTATAGAGTTAACTCATTTTAGGATTTAAAATGTACAAAAATATTTCTGAAATGGAAATAATTGTGTTATTGTTTTAATAACCTTAAATATAATCATCATTTAGAACTATTTTGGGTTACCATATTAATTATAAGTATTCAGTATTTTTTGAAGCTGTTTTCACTTATTATTTTAATTTTTATTCGGGAGTTTTACCAGGGATGTGTAGGAACCTTGTTTATACAGGTTAATGCGGAATAAATTAATAAATATTAAACAGAATATTATAACAGAAATTAACAATCATGCATTAAACATGATGCGCATGTAAAACTATGATACAATATCTGGAAAATTAATTATTCCATACAATTTTATACATTAAACACAATAGGAAAGTTAAACGTACGAAAATAGTACTGTTTAGAAAAAGTCATAAAAGCCACCATTTTAAAATATATACAAATAGCAAAGCATTTTAAGTATGTAACAAAGAAAAAATCATTTAACAAGACATTTATACAACACTTACTCAATCTTTGACACAATTTGATTTATTCGATACCTTCCTTTTCTAAGAATGTTTATTTCCCTAAATATAAATTTACATTGTTTATTTTTTCTAGTCTTGTTTCTCTTTAGTATAGCAGCTAGATAGTTTGGTAAATACATGTTTAGGAAGCATGATTAATCTCCTTACTTCTCCGGCAACAAACGATACATGTCCCATAAGTTACTGTGCAATTTATTTATAAATAAACAATAAAAATCCCATTTTCAATAAAATAGATGTTGATATACATTGTAATAGAATTCCAAATTTGTATTTTAGGAATAAGTACTCAAACAATAACTACAAATATTCAATTTGATTTCATTCAACATCCATTCACTTAAAAAATCTCCCAAGCATCAAAAAGATTTAGATAGTCACTCAGTTCTAAACATTTCTTCACTATACCTGCATGTTTACAATGCATGACAGAATAAGATCTAAACTGTCATGGAATGTGCGAATGGTCTCAGATTAGTGAAATATTTCGTAGAAAATTTGAAGTAAAAAAATGTTACAACCTTCGATCATACACTTATTTAAAAAAATATTTTATATATCCGCTCACTTTTTGTGTCTCGGCATTGGGTTCACAGGAGTGGTTGACAAAGCGGGCCCAGTTACCCTTGGTCCCAGCATCAATGAAGGCCTCTGTCTCCAAGGCCATGAAATAGTGATGAGCCTGGCCCGCACGCTCGTAGGCCTGAATACGTCTTTTGAACTCACGGAAGTCAATCACTTCGCCCACGTACTCCATCAGGAAGGTACCACTGTTAGAGATGAGATAATCAGAAAGAGGTATATCAAGTCAGTAAAATGCCTTTATATTTCCGAACAGAGTAATTAAAAACTAATGATTATGTACCCTTAACTTTTTCCGATATAAGTATTACCCATAGTGGGTATTTTTTTGAAATAAATATCATTACGCAATTCATTTAGTATATTAAAATATGAAAAATACAAATCACATATTAGTAAACAAATAAAATGCAAGCAATTCAATTAATTATAGCATTTAATAATTATTGTTGGACAACGAAATTTTAAAATTATTTTGACTTATTATGTTTCTTATTAGTCTCATTGCCAAATTATATTATATTAATATAAAAAAATATTTTTTAGACATTCTTCTTTTATTTTGTGCGTTTCACAAAAAGGTTATAAACTCAGGTTCCGAAGTATTAATGGAGTGCATAAATATGTACATAGTTCAATAATAATTTGAATAATTAAGAAAAGTATAAATATAAAGTAATGGCTTCAAACTACAGTACTAAATATTGTAAATTACTATCAGTATTTCTTTGTGGACAGAGTTTCGACTTTTTTTGGTTCTCTTCAAAAGAGAATTTGTAATTCCTTAAATACAGCTCAGCATTCTACAAATTTATTACAGAATTTAACTTAAAATATCACATTTATCGTACTGCTAGTAATTTATTATAGTAGTATGAAACCAACACTTTATATTTGATTCGTTTTCTTTCAACTATTCTAAATTTTTTAACTTTTTCTAATTTATTTTATTTTAATAATTATATGATATAAATTGAAAAATTTTAACTGACCAACTAAACATAATATTGACTAAATAAAAGAAGTCACAATAGCAATGAATATGCTGAAAGGCGAAATATGTTGAAAGGCCTTGTTTATTCTTTAAAAATATCTAAAATCAAATTGCGACCAGACTTTCATCTTTTGCCTTAAGGTAAACAAACTATGTATTCTCTATCACCACAAGCCAATTTTGTGACATCTCTACGAATAATAAAACGATCTGATTTTTAAATGATATGTTATATTATATTCCAAATTCTTCTAGCCTATAAAACAGCTAACTAGTCAGGCAATTACTTACGCCTTGATCTCGGTGGTGGTTCTTAAACCCCAACCCTTATCCAGGCCAGCATAAAAGGGTTGAGTCGGCGCGTAACTGCGCATCTGAAACTGCCGGTTAGTACAGAATTCATCTGCGGGACAGCGTGGACCACACTCAATATTTAGGACCCGATTAATACAATCCTGTCCACAGGCCATGACTCCCTTGGCAGCTTCGTCGGGATTGGGCACGGTGCAGTCACACACCCATCGCGTGGTTTCCAGTTTGTTGCGGGAACGGGTAGTAGTTTGCCCACCACGGAGCAGGTAATCGTTATCGTCAATATGTGTGTAAAGCGGCCGTGGGGTATCGGGAAACAAACTGAAAGGGTCTTCAATCCTAGAGAGGGGAAAGGTGGGTGAACCATAAGCATAACTGGGCCTTTTAAAACAAGATTATTAAATTAAACGATAAATCGAGGATGAAATATATCCATTATATGTATAATGTAAAAAATCAAGCAATAACGTTCATATACTAAGAAAATATAATATGGATAACATAATAAGCTATGTCAAAATACAACTGTAGTGCCCTATACTAGTGATTTAATGAAATTTATTCTCATGCGATACTTTATTACAGATTATTAGCAGACCATACCTATCTAAAGAAACAAACAAAGAGTAAACGTTCCCTAGTGTCTAATAAATTAACTTGCATATAATAATATTATGTAAGTTTATTATAAATAAATATAAATATAACAATTTTCGATATTTAAATAAAAAACAGATTCTATAGTATAGTTGATTACACTAGCAATATAGTATTCAGAGGTTGGTTGTTTTGGTTTCCATTTCTTTTAAATTAATAAACATCATAATTTTATCATTATTATAATATGATGAAAGGATAACTATGATAATATGTAATAGCACATTTATTGAAAGGGTCCCCAATATAATACATAAAAAAAAAAATTTCGCAACCAAAATAATTATAACATTTTTAAACAAAGTAAAGTGTGCTTTATAATTGCCAACAAAGTGCTCAAAATACAAATATTTAAAGAGCTGATAAAAGTGGAATTTTAATAGACGTGACTTGTTGACCAAGCGTATACAATTACAAAAGTATTGAAATATAAATATATATAATTATACTATAATATAATTAGTATAATATAACACCTGTATAATAATTTTTCGTTTTATTTCATTATATATATAATAATATAGTAAAATGAAAAAAATAGTTGTAATCTACAAAACCATGTTATAGTAAACGATAGTGATACAATCATAATATGTATCATTCCATAAAAGTTTAAAAACCATCACCTAAAATATAACGGGGAAAACCAGGAAAAATTGCATATTAAATTATAATTAGAGTAAACTGATATAAAGCAAAAAATAGAAGTGTTACAAAGAAAACAAATGGTTATTTTAAATGAACGTTTGTAAATAGTTAGTAGTGCATTGTATTTTGACACATTCTTTTAATTTGTAATATTTTCAAAAACAATAAGTGAATATTAAATTAATATACCAAATCGTTTTATTCAAATAAATTTTGCCAAGCTCAATTTTCGTAATATTAGTGTAGCATTTTTATATACAAGAAAAGTCACAAACCATGAAAGAAACAAATAAAATATGAAATTAACTATTATATTAGTCAAAATATTAATATACCCGCAAGGCTTCTTCCATCTAAAAAACAGAGTAAAATGAAATGATACATAATATAAAAGCGATTGCCATCCCAATAAAAAATGTTATTAATTTCCTTTCTTAATCGTTTTTAAGTGTCAAAAAAGAGGAAAAAAGTTTAAATAATTAAAACCAATCAAATAGAGATAGTTAGGTAATGCATTATTGAAATAAATGAGACAGTGACACTACAGAGAAATATCGAACTTTCGCTTTGTGCTAGCAACACAAAACGTAAATGTCACACGAGTAATTATGTTCTAAAATATAAAAATGTATCACCTTCAACGTACATATTATTTCACTAAAGAATTCACAAATAGTAAATAGAAGAAAATAAAAAAACTTCATATAAACTTTTGACAAGAACTATATAGAACTATTTTAAAGAATTTAATTGACAAAAAATTACAAATAACATGGATATAAAACTATATTAAATAATGACATCACAGATATAATATCAGTGATATATTCCTATAAATGCATCGAATTGAAGCAAATAAATAAATTCCAAACAAGCGAGTCATTAAATAGTTAGGGTTCACAGTGATATTTTATATTATTTCCCTCCTCTTAAGCAAGTCTAACTTACTCGACAAGCGTGTTATTCAATTGCGATGAATTCATTGTTTCTTCAGTTTCTTCTTCGCCATCATGATCGCTCAATTCGTCCGGTCGAATCGACAGATGATCGTCGTCGTCAAAGACAACCTCACATTCACTTCCACCCGGGCCATTTCCCTCCTCGAGTTCCAACTCTTCGTCCGAGTCGCCAATATCCATCTCATCATCCATCAGAAGAATTCCTTCCCTCTCACCGCCCTCCTCTCCATCCTGACCAAGGGTTATGTTGCCCCCAACGACAGTAGCGGACCCGGGAGTCACCGCACCCTGTGCTCCTAGAACTGCCGTCTCAGAATGCTGATAATAGGCCATGGGTTGGTGATGGTCAATGTAGAGTGGTTGTAAGTTACTGCCTGTGACGCCCACAGAGTACCCAGGTGGCGGAAGGGACATTAAGGCGGGAGAGTAGCCGGAACCAGAAGTGTACCAGTGAGCTACATAATCAAGTAAAAAGAGGTGGACAATTTTAGTCAAGAGTACAAGGTGAAGGCTTGGAATCGTAAGCCTTTCCCATCAGAAATCCTGAAATGTAAGAATGGTAGTTTATTCCTTAAAAAATTATCACGACTTTATAATATCATTATAACAAGCTTTTAAAGATGTATGTCAATTACTATTATATATAGGATATTACTGTTTCGGAACCAATGTTTATACCATGTGCCATTTAGGACTCAAATAAAGTATAATAAAAAACAATTTCAGTATATACAAGTTGTTATAAACCATACAAATTCTTAGCTGAAACGGTGTAATCCAAATAATAAAATTTTAGTGTTGATTTAACAAACAGAGATCGCGTCAAGCCTGTAGATAGGCCCTAAAATGTTTAATATTGAAGAATTTTATTGTGTACTTCCCTAAAGTAGATCCCTTGTTTAATTCTTGCATATCGATTACGAAATACATACGAATGCATAAGTACTTTACATTATTACAATAAAAGTCTTCTATACGTTTGAAGGGCAAATTATATAAATATACTTAAATTATATAACAAAGTATAAGTTTAGTTTTTAAGAACATTAAACATGATATCTATTAACGTTTAAATAATTAATTATTTACCGAAGTGGTGATATTGCTATATAAGCCATAATAATTAATGAAAATAATTATAATTATGTTCAATACGCATTAATACTATTTATAATATAGTGCTAAAATGTAAAAATAGCAGTAGTTATTTAAATATAAATACTACATAAATTATATCTTCATCTGAGAGAAAAAATTCTATCATCTCGTAAGATTAAAAAATATTATATATCAGACGGATCAAAATATTTGAATCCCCATTGGAAACTAACTAATTCGGGCAACAAATTAAAACTTTAAACGTAATTGATCAAATAAAAACAAAAAAGAAAATACTCACACATATGTTGACTATAAGGTGTCCCTGCCCACTGATATGTTTGTTGTTGAACTGGTTCGGACTGTTGAGGCAAATAGCTCTGAGAATAATTATTAGTGGCGACGTAGGCAGTGGGTAGCAGTCCTTGCTGCGAAATAATATGATCTTGTTGAGAAAGCAACTGTGGTTGATGGGATAATGCTGCTGGACTTACAGAAGATGCCTGAACATTAGAGCAAATCGACGGTGATTGGACTGACGATGTAACTAGAAGCGACGCCTTGACTACCAGTTTAACTGGAGATACAGATGAAGATGCAGTTTGTTTTACCAGTGAAGCTTGAGTAGTTGGCCGTTCAGGTGCGACTTGTGTCACTGGCGTCACGGGTGATTGCTGAGGTAGAATTGGCACTGAAACCGGCACAGGCGAGGATTCCTTCTTGAGCGACAGCGACTGCGAAGACTGCGAGGATTCAGTGGAAAAGGAACGAGGAAGGATTTGTCGCGTTTTAAATATACTCGGTTTGGGAGGTGGCGTAACTGACCTACTTGGTCGTCGTCTTCGCCGCCTCCTTGGTGACAGGGAACTACTAGACGGTCGAGGGTACTTGTGCGGCGAAGGACGACGCCGAGACTGCGAGGAGACACGCGGCGGTGAACGCGATAACGACCGACGACGCTTGGCGGGAGACCTGGTGCGACGGGGCTTAGTGGGAGTGCTTCGGCGAATAGCGCACCGACGGGTGGATGGATGCTTGTTGTTATGGCGATGCCCTGAATCACGGCACTGGCGTCGATAGTCAGAGGAATGTTCTTTTCGTTGGTGTGTTGAGGACGATGTCTTCATCTTTTCGGGGGACTTAGAATATTTACTCCGCTCATGAGACTTCTTTTTAGGATTCAACTTTGAAGAATGGTCATTGTGACTGGACTTCCGGTAATTTTTAGTCGAATTCACTTCTTTCTTTTCAAAGGTGGGCTTATTGTCATCATCTATCTTTGGAGTATTTTTCTGGACAATTTCGGTAATTGCATTGAAAATACCATCACATTTCGTGATGACGGTTGACATCACTTTTTCGCACTCGTCATCTTTAGGTTTAACATCATGTTCACTACGTTTGGCTTTCTCTTGGAATTCTATTTTAGAACTAGTCGCATGAGTAATATTGACACTTGTTTTCGATTTTAAAAAAATACGTCTGGACTCTACTTCCTTCGTGGGTTTTGGAACTTTCTTGGCTTCCCTAGCCTTTTCCTTTCCTTCGTTGTCTACTGGTGCACTATTTTTGTTACCCTCTGATCGACTTTTAGCGAAACTCTTTGTGCTTTCCCTTTTATCAGACGATCGGGGATGTTTTATATTTCTTTTATCGTCATCTTTGCTTCTTGATCGGTCTCTATGACGACCTTCAAATTTCTTTGGATCACGACATTCTTCAGAAGGCTTCGACTTTTTTGAAGGTAGGTCATCATCTTTATTTTTCAAATCATTATCTTGAGCTGACGACACGATCTTTTTTAATCTAGCCTCTTGCTCGTCAATTATTTCCTTTAATTCTGAAAAATTATCGGCATCGTTTTTTCCTTTCTCCTCTACTTCTTGATCGGCAGTATCTTCATAACAATCAGTTTCCTCTTCTCCATTAGCTGATATCTGATCATCATTGATTGGAGGAGATTTCTCTATGATATCTACCTGGATGTCTTCCTTTAAATTATCAGTTTCACCTTCATCGGATTTAGCCGAAGTATTTTCACTATCTGTCTTTGAGTTACCGAATCCATTATCCTTAGTGTAATCTTCTTGGATAACATGGTCGTCTTTAACGTTTTCTGTTGTCTTATTAGACTGAATAGATGGCTGCACCTCAACCACTTCAGATAGTTCCTTGGATTTCTCTTTTTTTAAAGCAGAGCCAGGTGATTTTTCATTTCTCTTTGATGGAGTACGCGATCTCGCCTTTTTACTAGACGTTTCATGAGGTGATATTGAACGTTTCCTTTTGTCATCGTGCTTATAAGATTGTTTTCTGGAAGAAGAAGACTTGTGACCTTTGTCGTCCCGAGAGGATTTATCCCGATCAGAATGATTGCGTTTATCGTATGAGGACTTCTTGCTATCTTTCTTGTCTGGATCTTTCTGCAACTTTGAGGAGTCCCTTTTTCTACTTCGCGACCTCCGTTTCCTGGACTCAGAGTCGTGTTTTCGATCCCTAGAACGAGAACGCCTGGACCGCCGACGAGAACTCGATCTACGTCTCCTACTACGTCCACCACCATCCCGTCTTTTCGGTGACCCAGAGGACGAGGAGTATGACCGGTGTCGTTTAGATCGTCTGCCTGATCTAGACCTTCGCTTGGATCGGGACCTAGACCTCCGGCGGGAACGCGATCTTTTCCGGGATCTAGACCTGCGAGCTCGACCTCGACTGCGTGATCGACTCCGCGATTTTGAACGAGAGTGAGAGGTGTGGCCCTTAGTCTTCTTGGCTGCCTCTTCCTCCTGCATACGCATGGCAACCTCGGGATTAGCAATCAGTGGCTGAGAGATCATTTGAGCCGAGCGCAACTTCTGTGGAATGTAGGCAAGATGCAATAATTGGGGCGTAAGAGAGGGGATAGGTGGTAGGCTCGTCAAGTTGGCAAGCGCTGGATTAGCGGGTTGCACATCAAGATTCATCAAGGAGGGTATGGATTTGGGCTGCGCAGGAGCTGCTGGAGGAAGTGTGATCTGCTCTGCCAGTTGTGTAAGTTCCTGTTCATCATGCTTGGAGGGCATAAAGAGTTCCTGCTTGATCTCGACCTCTCGCTGGGCCGTCTTGATCTCCTCCGTCTTCTTTGTTATTAGTACCCCGGTAGGGAGTGTTATTGGCTTGCTCCTCTTTGGTACTGGGAGGGAGAGCTTGTGAACCGTCTTGAGATCCGCCGAAGTCTCAAAAATACCTGAAGTCTCACTGCCCCCTTCCTCCCCCACAGACTTGAAATTCGATTTAATGCTAAACTTGACAGGGCCTCCCTGGGGGGTTAGATCCTCTTTTAGCATCATATCTGGGGGAGGTGGAGGTGGTGGTTGAGCGGTTAACATCATTGAAGGTGGAGGGATTGCGGGAAAACTAGAACGATATGGTGGCAGGGGTGGACTGGCATTGCGAAAAGGGGGTGGGTTGTCTCCAAGAGTAGATGGAGGAGGGGCCGGGGGTAAATGATGATCCCCATGAGAACCGTGGTGATTATGTTGTCCTGGCAACGGGATGTTCAAGATATCTGGAAGATTGCCGCGTGATCGAGCACCCGGCGCAGACTTACGAATTTTCTTACCACTTCCTAAAAACAAATAAAAATGGAAAAAAACGCTAAGATGTAAACTTACAAATGTAATTATCTTGCTTATGGATATAAAAGTTAACTGTTTATAATAATGAGTGGATACTATGTGCTTACTTGTATAGTATTATAAAAACAATAAATTCGTTGTCGCCTAATAAAGTATTACAAAAATACTTTTCAAGGACATATCAATCTCATCTATTTTTACCGTTTATAATGTTAAAAATAAATAATGTATTAATTTCATCATAATCTCGCTTAATATAGTTTGAAATATTCACATTTGATCTACCTTTGCAATTGCCCAACAAATATGCACTTCGTACATAATTATGACATTTCAATAACAAAATTATATACTAAAAAACTTATTGGCAAACTTACATTTTCGTTTTTAATGGTAGAAATTAATGCCTTCATTCATTAGAATACTTGTAATCATTGTATTTATGTTATAAAATCCAATGGCCATATTTATTTAGAATAAACGTAATCAATAATAATTAGCAATATAAAATGTATCATGCATGATTTTATTAAAATAAATATCGTAAAGAACAATTATAGATAGCAAGATCTTTACTATGACTTAATTATTATATATTCGTTGCCAACGATTAACCTCTGCTAATGAGAATATAATTTAATTTGAACATGCAATAGTATATAAGTAATATACATATATAATCTATCTGAATTTACTCATTCAATAATTTTATTAAATATAACTTGTATCTAAAAAGACATATCATATGTTTGCTTAAAATATTCAGTTAATTTAAAGAAATAATTAAAAATAAACTACTCGTACTTTTTATCTCAAAACAGTAGTATAGGTACTATTATTTTGAGTAAAATAATGATTTTACATTAAATAATATTCAAAATGTGTATATACCTACCTATATTATATAACCACAATATCAAAATATAATTTACTGAATACACAAAATATCTGAGTTGGACCTCCATATCAGAACCTCCAGAGCCCTGCTCTATGGTCAAGAAAATAATTCGGCAAAGTAACAAGGCATGAATGTCAAACTTATCTACCCTACATCTATAAATACATATTATGCGTATATTATAGTATTATTGCAAATTATCAAACTAATAATTATAATTCAGAAAAATATAAAAATAAAATAGTGATTTCATACTACTATTGTAAATTACTAGTAATACAGAGATAGCTGGACAATGGGCTGTTTCAATCTTGTTGGGTCTATTTAGCAGCCCACACCTCTCATATTACCAGCGTGCTATCAATTTATTGCAAATGTATCTTAAAAGATCACATTTGGGGTGTGGGCTGAAAAGACCCAACAAGGTCTGAACGTCACGTTGTCCATCTCTCCCCATACTGCTAGTAATTTACAATAGTTGTAGTATGAAACAATAACTTTATATTTCTGTTTTTCTTAATTACATACTAAATTTTCGTGCACATATTTTTTATTTAAACTAGTATTTATTATTCCAGTTGGTTAAACAGAAACGATCTATTTATAATGCATACAACAAAAGCAGCGGCCAATAGGATGTACATCAAAAGTACTTTTTACTAATAATTTCAATTATTGCAATATGATTAATTGAAGGACATACTATTTTGATAGGTATTTGCAAACAACACGGTTATTGTCATTTGTAAAGGACACAAAATAAAAGTTGGCAACAAAAATAATGATAGCAATATTTCAAATTTTTTATTTAATGGTTATATAGAAAATCCGATTCATAGTTACAAACTTGTGATATTTGTAAACAACATAAAATTGGCTTACCTGGTAAGGGAATTGTAGCCAGGTCCAACAGAGTAGAGCTGTCATCTGGCTCACTGGTGAAAAAAAATAGTAAAAATGTAAATAAATGAAACCTATGTCATAGTTACATTTAATGTCAAACAATAAAATTCTAAAAAATATAATATGTCTCAATAATAAACATACTCTGTTGGAAAGGCAGGATCGTATTCCATTGCTTCAATAAACTCTAAAAATAGATAACATAGTATTAATAGCATAACTGTAGAGGTTATAAACAAAATATTAAAAATAATATTAACATTGCACCATAAATGCTTTTGATTTATAAACACGAAAGGACAAAATAAACTATATATCACTTTAAATTTCAGCCACTACTAACTATCCATAATTTCTATTTGTATAAATTTAAACAAGCCACTTACAAGTTTAAATTTTGTATCGAAATAATGATCAATATTTATGGTCATTAAATAATAATACATGCAAAATTGAAAGTATACTATGATTGAAAAATAAATGAAATGAAATATAAATAATAAAGATTATAGATTTACAAATGTAAAAATAACAAGTTTTACATTTTAAAGATTGTTTCCCATAAAACATATCATGAATTTTGTAATAATGTAATATACTTGTAGAAGCAGGAATAGTAAAAAAATAGCTCTTCAGAACATTAAAAAAATTTGTTTGATATTTTGTAATCAAAATACAGCCAATATTGATCATATATCTGTGCCAAGAAATGACTATGTGACAGTATTTGTTTTCACATATATATATTACATCAAAGCCTAATCAAGAAATTGACTTAGCTGGCCTAGTTATCTTCTGCTCACTTACCAGCATCCTCCTCTTGTTTTACTCATCAGGGTAATGCCAAAAAAACAATTAAATTCTGAAAAGTTATACTACTTATAATTTCTATCATTTAGTGCATTATTACTTTTTATACTTTTTAATGTATATATATTTACCATTAACATATACAACAAGTTGGTGTTTAATAGTTCTTTTTATAATTTATAATATGTACTATGTATAATAATAATAATAAATAATATATTATTATTAGGCTTATAACTGTTAACTCATTAAGTGTGGATGGCATCATATGATCACCTATTTGGTCAGCAAATTTTTTTATTTTTTGCTGATCAAGACGTTTTATTTTGAAAACCTCTTTACTAACTTATAGAAATTGCAAAAATATGTAAAAAATAATAATATGTCCTATACTGGGCAGTCTTTTCATATTTACATATTTAGCAACATCAAAATAAAATTTCAACAAATTTGTATATTTATTTCATTGCTCCGCTGTTAATGGGTTAATATTATTGTTTCCTCAAAATGCCTTACTAGTTATATTCATTAATTATCTAAATTTTATTATTGACATAGATTTATTTGAGACTTCAAGGCAGTCAAAAAATTCATAAGTTATAATTGTATGCTGCTTGCCCATAAGTACAGGTTAGATATTTAATAGCTTTTTTGAGCATACAAAATGGGCTTACATATATTCAAAAATGCTATAGCAATCTAGTTATGTTATTTAAACTCAAATACAGATATAATAGTTTGATTCACTATATTGGGGGATGCAAAGGTAATTCAAAATATTTCAAACACATATCTATAATAAATATAATATATTTCATGCAAGAGACAGATAATTATTGAGTCTACTTTACTTCTCAACTAACAATCAATTTACCTCTTATATTCTCTGGTGTTTTCAGATAACCAATGAGATCATTTCTAGATGTATACTATATTCCATTTCTAGCTGTCTACTACAAATTATTTTTATATTATACTGTACACAGAAAATAAATCCATGTTTTTCATTACAAGAGCATGTTGCCATTATTAGACAGATAATAATGCTATTGAAGTTGGTCAGATTAGCTAGTGTGCTAACCATTATAGATTAATACAACATTTACTTGACAGTTGTTGGACATGGTTATTTATTTATACCTACCTTTGTATTTTGAGAATTGTAGAAACATTTGAATTCTTTTTTTAAATTAGAAATGAAATGAAAAATTTAGAAAATCAGGTGTTATGTTCAGGCAATTAGATTTGTTCTGAGTATATTATGGATGTTTTAAAAGATTAAATAATTTATTTTTTAATAACAATTAGTTAACAATATCTATTTCAATATGATTTGTTGGATTCTCAATAAAATATATGCACATTACATACTTGTGTAATTTATTTCATTTCTTGTAGATGAGCAGTTTCTTCTTGCACTGATATATATCATGCACATCCAGATACCTACTTGATTCATATGTTTGTTGTTGAGACAAAAATATAGTGGATCAACTGTGTCAATTCAAGATGTGTACAGATGGAATATTCAAGCAATTGCTGCCTCTTTGTATGAAAATGTATGTTATTCTGAATGCAACAAACCAATATATCTTCAATTTGATTAATTCAATTAAGTTTTAGGATATTATAAACATATTTCTCTGCAAGAATATTACATATAAATATAATGTCTATTAAATAATTTTTAACAGTGTATTCTATTAAGTCTAAGGCAGCTGTAATCTGTATACCTAATAACATAAGTTATGATGAATATAAATTGTGTATATTAATATGTAAAATATATGGGTGTTTTTCTAAAAAGTGTTACATTTTTGTTGGCAATGAAATGAAAGATTACAAAAATTTGATATTGTTTTGAATAAATTGCATTTTTATAATCTGTTGACAAGCCATTTTTCTTTTATTACAAAATAATTTAGAATTAAATACTAGCACCATTTTTTATTTTTATATGTTAAAGTGTTGCGCAC
>JAYRBW010093214.1:0-20939 GCA_036023295.1 Invenusta paracnida
TGTTTTTCAACTTATCGAAATGATTTTTTTTTTTTGGGGGGGGGGGGTTCACTCTGAGCGTCCTGTAGACAAATTTGATGATACTCTGTGATTAGTAATACCATTAGCTTTTAGGTTTTACTTCTCTCCGCATTTATATTTGTGAAAACTTGAGATTGTAGTTTCTGAGTGTATAAGAATGAATATTTATGCAGACATATATTATTATTACTTATTTTGTGTGTTTTCTCTATTGTTAGAAATGCATTATACTTTGATTTGTTGTATATATAGTTGTATATTAAGACTAAAGCTATTTGATGTTAAAATAATTAATTTTAATAAGCTTATTAATGTATAATGGATGAAGAAGAATTTATTAAAAATTAATAATATTCAATAACATTTCAATTTAAACTCAATTATATCATTGTTTCTTCGTGATAAGCATTAGTTAATTAGTGCAACAGGAAAATATTGAAAATTGGAAGATATAAGGCCAATCATATTCGTTTGTTTAGCTCCTCTGTGTAAGTAAGATAACCATGGATACAGACATTGGAGTTTCGGTTACTTTTTCTGATACTAAGTAGATTAATCTGGGTTTTTTCCTTATAGATATAAAATTCTTCACTTTGATTTAAAGAATGAATTTATTAAAAAAATCAATCAATTAAATCAATTTATTTTCATTAAAAGTAAACGAAACTCAAATGTTTGAAAATGAAACAACTGTATAATTACTATACATAATTATTATACAAACGAGAATTATATAAATATAAATGCTTTTAGTTTGCACATGTATATTCAGAAGAGATATTAATAATTCCATGGCATTTACTTTATACATTTCTCTGTCTTTCTGTTCTGGAAAATGGACTACTGATGATACTTATTATAGTTTCCAATCTCTACAACATAGTAAAGCTACAAATTGCGGGGATGTCAAGTTAAAAAAAGAATAACTTGACGGTGAAGAAAACACGAGCTAAATATGGGCAATAATGACAATCTAAAAAATATTATACATGCATTTTTCAATTTTCTCTCATTATTCTCTACGGTATAATTATTATTCTATAGTTTTCCGATTTCATTTATGTAATGATGGAATTTAAAAAATTTCACGCTTTAAAAGAATAATGACTAAACATTCTATGTTTTGATACGATACGACTTTATTAACATAACATGTTTTACATTCATAATTATTTTAAAGCAATATTAATTAAAGTAAAGTAGTAAAATAAAAAATACAAAAGTATTCAATGAGACATATCATCGATAATCTATTATTTAATATTAAATAATCTTACAACCAATCCTATACATATTTCTATAATTATTATCTTTTAAACTACACTTCTGGAATTTAATGATTTAACGTTGGTTTCTTGTAGTAAAATTACGCTTAACTAACGTTATTTAAAAACTGAAGAGCTAATATGCAGGAAATATTACCTTCATTTCGAAACATGAGTTGCGCTGATACTAATTTTTAGGAAATTTTCACTTTGACAAGTACGAATGAGTGATATAATATACCTATATAAGAAATTGCAGAGATACAATATTTGCACTCTCTATAGGAAAAAAAAGGTCTAAAAAGTCATCCAGTCGCTCGTAAGATTTGAATGCAGCTCGTGTCCTCACAATTACAAGCTCGCTCTGCAACAGTTCTTGCTTTCTTCTCTCCTCCCCATTTTCTGGGATGATCGTCTTTTTTAATGCTTTCAACTTCAGCGGTGGAAAACTCCACAAAAAAACTCACTTGACATGGAAATCACGCAGCAGCAGCAGCGGTATCCGTCTTGATGCTGTTGAGTAATCCTTTCTCAGACTTTAACACTCAGTCTGCAATCTAGGTGAATATATACATAGCATAGCATAGCATTAATAAGCGATCAGTTTAGTGAGATACGAAGACTTTTAACTCGTGATTTGCAATATTTTTTATTTAACTTCTGAGTTGAAGTGTAACAAGCAGTGAGGCATATTTCTGGAGAGCATATTATAACCGATATTGATGCAGTATAAGGATTATACGTCTTCTTCTTATAACTGAGCATTGGGGTGTCGAGGAGCTACAATTACTCCTTCATTAGCGCGGTGTGTAATTAATTAGAAGCAGGCAGTACTTTTTGTCAAAATAGAAACTGTTTAATTTAACTGGAATTAGTAAACAACCGATCGAGAAGGAAAGGAATTATGAGACAACAACGGATACAGCAAGTTTTATTTGTTCAAAGAAATTGTCACATTTAGAGCATTTTATCCCCTTTCCTTGTTCTCTCTCTTGATGGATTGTAAACACGGGGGGGAGGGAGGGGGGGTGGATTGTACTAACATGATACAATGCAAGTCATTGAAACCAGCACATTATTCAAACTTGTGAAATAATAATCTTGTGTACGACGATGACAACGATTTATATATATACACATATAATTTGTATGTATAATGGAGGACTCCTTGTCCCTCAATTAATTATTTTACTCCTTCTTGCGCAGGACTATAATCGTAGCAGGTACACGGAAGGTTGGCGCGATGGGAGTGCTACCACATGGGAGGGAACACTAGAAGGATACAGTTGACAGATGGTGGGAGAGGGTTTACATTCTCCCCTGCCCGATCCCGAACCCACTCTCCGCCTAGTGAGCTCTGAATATAATAGGAAAGGAAGACATTTTTGTTACAAATATAAGCACAACACCGAAATTGTAATATTTAACTCTTGAGGATTGTTTCGAATTGTGCGAACTGAAAGGTGTAAACACTTCTCGATATATGTATGTATCCAGGCTTCAGGAAGACAAAACATTGGCATATAATATCTTGTATTCTATTTTTCTATATTACAGAAAAGTATAAAGAAAAGACACTGACATTGTTTTCTCTGGATAGATATTTGCGGAGACATATGAAATGGATACTCACGCTGTTAAACGGCCATATGTGTAAACTTCGCTTTGTTTGTGTTAAACAGTTTAATTTGAGTGTGCAGATTAATAGAAATTATATTATTAACCAAATATGACTAAAAATCTCACTTTTCATATATGTATATATATTATGTAATTAACTTTTTTGTTAGCATGAATTTTCTCATCTTATATAATGCACAATAATTTGCTTTTATTTTTGTAGTGATAGGTTTGTCATCATACGAAGTTGATACACTGCTGCAAACTGTCTTTTAGATGTAAAAAAGGCAATATTAAGAAGGTAATTCCTTGTTAAATGGGTAACATTATTTCCTTAGTTTAGTCCCCAAAACATGTAAGGATACCGAAGCTTACATCTAAAAAATGGTCCACTCTTAATTTAAACTTTGAAGCTAATTTATAGTTAACAAAGTTTTCATTTTATATCAAAATCTAGATCCGCCGGGATGGATAACATACAACATCACTATGTGACCGCTGCATGCCGTAAAGTACTGCCTGGAGATATCCCGCTTTTCTATTATAAACCAAAGTTTTACTCTCTCTCTCTCTAGAATGGTTAATTCTTGTTTAATATACATATACATATGTCGCAAACAATTATGGGATACAAAAAAGTCCAAATTACTATAATCAACCTCAAAACGGTAACGTCCGAAAGGAATTATCCTCTGCAATACATACATGTATGATAACTCAACGTGCGAGTGAAAACTAGCTTTCTCTTTATAGAAAACATTTCCATGTAAAGTAACAAGAAAACAATGGTTCTGCTCAAAACAGACTCGCGTGTGATGCCAGCGGGATTTTCACTTCTTTTTTTGTATCTAACACCGGAGCCTTAGAGAGAAAGAGGATTGAGAGTCGGTCTTTGAGAATGCTGCATGCTCTCCGGTCGTCCCGTCCTTCTTTCCTGAAAGTCTTGTAATTAAACCGGAATCATTTGCAAATAATTATGCATCCTGCGCTTCCGCTGTCATTTCGAGTAAAATGTGCGTGTTACTGTGTGGCATACATAGTTTTTCCGGCATACATAAGAATTTATGTATCATTTTCTTGTGCAAAAGTTAGAAAATTGTAGGCAAATATGAATTTTGTCATTTTTATTTCGTTTAAAAGATTTCCAATTTTTACGAGTAATATTGGAATGAATATATTTAGATGGAAAGGTAGCTTATTTAATATTTGTGCATAACTGACAGGTATATAATATATTATACAGTTGCTAAAACTACTTCAGGGAATATAAATACATTATTTTTAAACTATAATCGGATTCGAAACTTTTATTTACCGAGGAGTAAGTTTTATTATTATGTCAAGTAAATGAGCACTCAAAGTGATTTTGTGAACACTAATTACATTTTCTATCAGACTGAAATCGGTATCATTCCAATTTTACTATGCCCGGGCATGTTATGAACATTCCAGTTTCCATTTTAAAATGTAATTTTGTGATGCTTTTAAATTTCTATTATCATTACAATATCACGATGAACTTGAATCACTGTAACATGATAATTTCATAATTACTTGGGAAAGTCAATAAAATAAAATAAAACCATAATTATGGTTTTAAAATTTAAATTTGGTAAGGCAGAACCAAAATCCTTGTACATTTTCTGTCTTGATAATGAGAAGCAGTTGTTTCTTGAAACGTCGACAATAAAATAACTCTTATTCATCGTATTGTGGTTTTATTTTATTTTATTAAATCACTGTGCATTTACACAATACGATCTGCAGATAATTATCTACTAATAGTTACATTGTCAGAGGGATTGTCGAGGGAATAAAAGTCGAGAACATGAGTCCATAATAAACTTCTTATGTCGGGGAAACAGCGCGCAATAGAAAGGAATTTATCATATCTATTTCCGTATTATTTAATTTTAACAACTGCACAAGTTTGAACAGTAGATAAAAGTGAGTCTATATGTTAAATTCTATTCATACAGCGAGTGGTCTAGTGAATCCGGTCATATTGATATCCGTGGTATTACATCATCCAAATGTTCACTCATTGATAGCTGTAATACTTGGAAACTATGCCTTGAAAAAAATGCTTTCAAAATTATAAACCGAGTATTGAATGTAGTATTGGTAGGTGTCAGTCTAGACCACCACACCACTTCCCTCCCTTACTGACATTTTAATTTAAGCCTAAGAGGAAATTGACATGGTTACTGTAGACACGTGGCCCATACTACTTATAAACATTGCGTAGAATGTTTTATCATTTGAGTGAGACCAAATTGGAATATATCAGACTTTTAGTAAATGAAAGGTAAAAAGATATTGATTGATATACACATTGCGCGAATACATACTTCAATAATTAAGGAAATCTATATAAATGCATTCAATATATACAATTCATGTATAATACAAGTAACATAAATTAAAATTATAATATAATTTTTTAAATTCTAATTATTACGATAAACGCAATTCGAATGATTTTAAAGATTAACTATAAATTCGATAAAAAATAATTTAATACAATTTATATTTTAATATTTTATATATTTTAGTTCTACGAAATATACATTAATGATGTACAGTCTCATGTAAGTTCCACAGAACTTAAGAAGTAAAATTATGATCCAAATAACGAATTAAATTGAATTAAACTTCACTTAACTGTTTTTAAATTGAAGATATTATGACAAATAGTAGATGGTGAGCTTATTATTCAAGATTATTTTACAAATTGTACCTAATGTTGTGAAATATATTTGTTTTTAATAAATAGTTATCATTTTCATTTGTGACATGATTAATATATTCGTATTTTTATTTTCAATCCTATCAGTATGTTCGAATATGCTATCCAATCCCTGCTCGCCTTGATGATAAGTCAACAAAACTAAAACAGATCAATTTCTTGTGTGCCAATTAATATCGGTTTCAAATCTGAAATTAAAACAGTTAGCATTATTTTTAAAATACCACAAGAATAAAATTGTATTGAAAGATTACTTAATTTGACTCTTTTTCATGTAATTTTTCACACGAATTTGACAGACATATTTACAGAAATGTTTGGACCCTATCCATGCCGGGCTATACATATTTTTAAGGCAACTCCTGAATAGCCTTTTTGCTGTGATTTCCAAATGAGCAAATGAAGTAATGTATAGTACGCTTTCGTGTCTTTTCTTAAAATATATTTTACAACTTTAGTGCTTTATTCGCCATTATAGAACTAAAGTAGGTGTCACGTGACCATGCCATAGAGTCACGTGACCATGCCATAGCGTCACGTGATCATGCCATAGCGTCATGTGATCATGCCATAGCGTCACGTGATCATGCCATAGAAATCCAATACTCGTTGTCAGAAAATCTAAAGTATATATTTGTTTAAATAAAAAAAGTATTTTTTCTCCAACTCAATGAGATTCCCTTTCTGGTATTCATTAATGTCAAATAACAAATCATGTATAATTGTTATATTAATACGATTTGCTGCAGAAAATACGGTAAAGTTTTATTAATTTATTATTTTTCTCAAAAAAAAAACTAACAATTTTTTAACTACTTTTTATTGGAATTCGTGACAGAACATCTTCATCTTTTTCCTTGCAAAGTCTCAAAACTCTACTAGTCTTTTGGCGAGTGAGCTAATTATAAACAGTGTCCGGAATATGCTAGTCCAAGAAAGCTTGGAATGCACCAGTGTTATTGATTTAATTTATATTTCATGCGTATATTACGTTAATAGACCTTTTATAACTAAAGACGATAAATTCAGTGTGGTGAATCTTTTTAAACAATGATAATTATTTTTTTAACCTCGATGCTAACAAATCCCTGTATATAATATATATATATAAAACGATTTAACAACCACCCCGTGTATTGTCGTCCTTGTAAATTCTTCATTTCTGACAGCAGTATGACGTCTGACTGGTAAACAGCCGAGGCTATACATATATCGAGAGAGACGAACTTCGCAGTACCATGATGATTTAATGATAATTATCAAACATCAGAAATTATCATGTATACTTGATTTAGAGTAATATTCTGACAACATTATTATCTCATAATTATCCATAATTATCTATGCGAACTACTGGAATATGCATTTTCTTGTATAAAAGTTGGAATAGAGGCTTTCGTATCGATCCGTAGGTAAACAAATGCACAGGTTTGCAATTTTATTTTCGTGTCTTCCACCAATTTTGCCTCAATGAAATGAAGGAGTGTATATTAGTGTATATAATATATAAGCTGGAAATAAAAATTATACCGAATTAATTTTCATGAAAGACTGAATTTTTATAGTATTTGAAGTAGGCACTATATAATAGGTACATCCAAATTCCTGAGATTGTTTGGTTCAGTATGCAATAAAATGAAATGGCATATATACCCATGCTTGATGAATAGATTGAATAATTATTCTATTATAAAGATCGATATCGAACTTCAAACTTTTATATATTTTTAGAAATGTACCATATTTTCTATATTTAGAATCCTTCTCATAAAAACTATGATTTTTCAAATAACGATCATTTAGTATGGACGCTAGCACCCTCCAGCTACAAGGAACGAGGTACCAACATTAAACGCCCTATAGTACGGGCGCTAGCACCCTCCAGCTACAAGGAACGAGGTACCAACATTAAACGCCCTATAATTGTAGATAATGGTGTTAAACCTTCCAAAATGGACGTCTGTCGGTGTTTGGAAGGTTGGTTTGGACAACAGTGGCTTTTTAAAATTTTCCATATTAAAGAATAGGAATGTTATTTTACTTTTATGAAACTTTTAATATATATTAAAAGTTTATGCTAAACTGTCTGACTTTTCTCTTTATTTGGATTTTTTTAACATTCTCTATTTATCAAAAAAAGATTAGAAATATTTTTGCAATTTAAGCTTAATTTTCAAAAAAAATTTTTTTCAATATATAGGCTGCCCTAAAAACAATAAGCGGCAGTGAGAAAATTTATTTGTTCGATATATATATAAGTGTATAAATGCATTGATGAATTCATTATTTGAAAGGCATAGAAATTATTTATACTTTATACTTGAAAGGCATAGAAATTATTTTTCTGATTTAATATATATATAATATAAGTATTTATAACCCCCTAAAAATTTATGTTGCATGTGATTTTAAATATATTTTTATTGTCTTTATCTTAAAATCAAAATTAAACACACATTTCATGTCATTACGTTTCCAGATGCTTTTGAATATTGGTACATTGGCCAATTTTGGCAGCAAAATAAGCATACATTGGCCAATGTACCAATAATATTCAAAAGCATCTGGAAACGTAATGACATGAAATGTGTGTTTAATTTTGATTTTAAGGTAAAGACAATAGGTATATGTTTAAAATGCGCATCAATGTTTAACATAATATGCAATATAACCTTAAAAATGTTATAAATACTTACATTTTATTAAAAATAAGAATTTAGAAAATTGAGCTTGAATTGTAAAACTATTCCTTTTCAATAATATGGGAAATTTTAAAAGGTCACTGTGGTCCAAACCAACCTTCCCAAAACCGGCAGACGTCCATTTCTGAAAGTTTGACACCATTAATTACAATTATAGGGGTGTCAATGTTGGTACCTCGTTCCTTGTAGCTGGAGGGTGCTAGCGCCCGTACTATAGGGGTGTCAATGTTGGTACCTCGTTCCTTGTAGCTGGAGGGTGCTAGCTGCGGGACTAATTCCAGATTTTAAATTGTCAAAAATTGTATATTTTTAGGATAACCAATATATAACATACTTCTCTGCAGCAAAATTTGGTAGTCTTAAATTATTCTAAAACTACAATGATAGGAATAATAGGGCGTTAAAGGCCAATTGTCAATTTCGAGTATTAGCGTTTTCTGAACTTTATGCGGCTCAAAGAATAAGGAACATTCTCCAGAGGAACTTTATGGCAATAGAATGCATAAAAGTGAAAGAAAAGTGTCTAAATAGTATATATGATGTAAAACAGTCCATAAAGCTTAAAATACTTTTTGTAATAATGTAGATTCATGTCAAGCTTTATATTTAACATCTGTACATATAACGTAAAGAACGTAGTTTTATTTAACCACTTATAAAAGGACCAGATACGTTAAACTGCACTCATAGAACAAACCTAAATGATTTTAAAATAAAATAATGTGACTCATATAAAAGAAGTATAATATTGCTTTTCAAATACAATGCAAGTTTAATTGTGATAGCATAATCATTTATTTGTAATTTGCTGCTTTGGAATCAACAACTTGGCATATTTTGAAATTAAATATACATTTTAACAACTTAGAATACGTATAATTAATGAGTCATGAGGATAGTAATTAAAGGAAAGAAATAATTCACGGGTTTTCTACATATTTTGAGCAATAATAGGTAATAGTATTTTCTAAGATATTGTGTTTTTGGTATCATAATTTAATCAATAATTTTGAATTTCTGAAGATTAATTATGGATGTATATTCCCAACAATTATATATTGATATGCAAATTTATTTATGCGGAAAGAAATATTTCAATTATTCTGCTAGTTAACTATATAATAACTGAAAGAAACATATATCCATTAGGACTGAGCTTGTCAATAATCTTCCTTAACTATTTACCTAATGTAAATATGAAGCCTAAATCCGTGTATATATGCCTAAATATTCGTACAATATGAATTTGTACATTTGAAAAGAGTATCACATGCATTTGGGGGGTAACAATCCCTTGGACACAAGCGTTTTGCCGGATTTATGCGTACATTGTGACAAATACTTATGCATATTTCATAAATTCTTAAAAACCATTGTAATTTGCCATTGAAAACAAAGCAATAAATATGAGCGCGCATAATTTTGTGTGTATATTAAAAGATTTGAAGTGAGTAGATATTTAGCGATTTGCTGTAAAAGTCCAAACTTTTATGAGAAAATGTATAAAGTCTATTGGTTTCGTATTTCTCTTTAAAAAGCCAAAATATTGGAATGTAATCCGCGAATATATTAAAGAAATTTATTTAAATTTGTACATAGGAGTCCACATAACAGCTTCCAACATACCTACTAGGAAAACTAAGATTACACATATCTATTGAAGGGAAGACATTAAATGCGCTATCCGTGTGCAATGAAAAAACAAAAATTGTCTAAAATTATAAAGCATTAACATTTTTAAACTCGATATGTACTTAATGATCAGAAATTTTTTAAAAAAATCTTTAAAAATTAGGAACACAAAAGTACAAATTCAAAAATGTTAGAATACGTGTCAAATTTCCAAAAAATAATCTGCTTATTCTGTGTTTTCCGTAAAATTATAGATAATCAATAATTTCTTATAAATATAAAACAATTCCCGAGTAATTGAAACACAATTTTAACAAATTCAACAAGACAGCCGCCATCTTGGATATATCTTAACTGTGTTATTGATTTGTTTGTATATTGAGCGTTCATTGGGCCTCGTACAATAGCCATTTGGTAATTTATTACATATCTCTGATATTTTGACAGCATACTTTATTTTGTCTTACAATTTACAGTTGTTTGACATTTTTATTTGAATATGTAAAATGAAGAAAAAATCAAAATTTCATTAGCCTATCATACGCTTACGAATATGAGAAGTGTAAATTGACAATGAAAACCTTTATATTTAGGTTGCCCAGTGTTTATGATATTTGCCGTGGTGCCCTATGTGAGTAAATATATATATATATACAATTTACGTGAATTTATTTCCAAAAATCTTTAACCAACCCGTTGAAATTGAGTAATATGTACGCATACCTATATATACATAAGCCAGAGAAGTGGGCACCAGACAGAGCTTCGGTATCATCTCCCCAAGTGGGGATTATATCCCAACAGCACACTCCACTCAATACTCCAGGAGAGGAGAGGCGAGCAGCCCCAAATATGAGAAAGCACGAGAGTCATTTCCTCCGAACAATAGTCCGGCCCCGGCTTCAAGCATCAAGCCTTTCAGACATTGGGGCTTCTTTTCAGAACAACTTCCGAGACTACAGCGAGCTTCTAGACTACCCACGAGCCAGCCCCTCGTCCCTCCCTGCCAGATTCTTCCTTCTTGTTTTCTGAGGAGAGAAGACGGTAAAATTACAACCCCAGCCCCCCCCCCCTCCCCTCCCCTCCATCTCTTTTCCAGGCTAGTTAGGTAGATCGGTTGACTTGCCGTTAGTGACCATCGTACGCGCCACCTAGCTACCGAGAATGATATTCAAAACTCTCCGAGGAGAAATTCTGGCGCAGAAATGCCGCATTACTATAATATTCACCGACAGTATAATACAGCCTCGAGATTATCTACACATATGCCTTTCTCTCTTTCTTTCTTTCTTTCTCTACAAAGAGGGCCTTTTGAAACATCTCTTGATGAAGTACTTGCTTGGCTCCCTTGTGCCAGTCAACCCTTCCCCGACCGAGTATTGTCTCTGGGAGCACCCCACTCCCCCCCCCCACCCCCCGCCAGAGTCAACCACTTGATTGTGTGGAGCTACCTGGCGTCCGGAATGGAATTATGATTTTGATTCAAATGAGAAGGCTTCTTCTCCCCTCCGAGGCTCCTAGAACTCTTGCGGGCGGTGAGGTTATTTACGCAGCCAGTTTATTTTAGCTGGTATTTTTTTTTTCCAATATTCTTCAACACATACCTGAAATTTACTTTCAATATCACTACAGTGTACAACCTAGTTTATAAACTATAAGCGAAGATGAGAAATATTACGATGGTTACATTTATTTCGGATCATCTTAACTGCAATATAGTACTTTATCTCTAATACATAAAAGTGGTAAATTATGTATTGAGAATGGAGAAAATTGCTGAAAATATTTGAAAATACTGTCGAGAAAAAACGTTTAAGGCATTAGTAATTTTAAACTTTTTTTTAATTTTCCGAATTACGTTAAAATTGATGTAAATAGAATATAAATTTTTGATTTAAAAAATAACTCAAAATGTTTACCATTTGATATTTCTACAATTGAATTACACGTTCGAAAAGAACAATCCTTTATAAAGTAGAATTGCTATTTAGCTTTAACGCTTTTTGTAACGTTTTATAAATGTGAGAAATTTTTATTTATAAACGTTTTACATTTTATAGAATAACATTAATTCATAACGCCGATTATACACATATTGAGCTGAGTATCTTAACTTTGTCCAAGTATTAAGTTTTGAAGATAAGATACTTTAAATTATATTTCATACAGCCATGTCTTCGCACAAGTTTGTCAAATCAAATATGAAATACACAAACCTTTTGTCGTCGAATAAGTGCAATATAAACAACATTTTACAAAATGAAAATTACATACTAGTTTATGATTTTATATGTGGCTAATGTGCCTTATTACTTCATCTCAAATAAATTATTCAAGAAAATAATTTCATGCAGGCAGACCAATCAGATATCAGCAGATGAAATAATCGACCAGGTGTGCCAAATCTTCAGGTAAAATAGTAAACACTTCTTTTCTGAACGCGGGAAATCATCAATTTATTAATTTTTTTAAATAAAATCAAGAATGAAGCAACAATTTCTTGGGTTTCTTGCAAACATCGATTTAAATCCACAATTGTGATAAATCGGTGAATTCTATTCGTCTTTTCAATTTCACTGTTACGGAAAGATACCCATTTGATTATTTATTACATTACATTTATATATGTACACGTAGACAATTAACTTCCTTCTATTCAAACAACTTCTTACGTAATGTGCTAAAATGAACGGTTTTATAGATTACATTTATAAATTGCGTTACATTTTTTTTCTGTTGACTATAAATCGTTGTGTATAAAACGTACGTTATGTTTAAAGTCAATCAATATTTTTCTAACTGATTCAACAATTACATATGTCTCGACTTTTAAAACCACATAATCGCAAACATTTCCGTTTCTTCCAGCGATGCAGTAAACCTCTTTCTTGGGTAAGAGTAAATTGCTATATAGGTAGACAGATTGTATAGGTCGACTGCAATTGTATAATAGTATCGCTCGCTAAAACGCTATCTTTGTTTCGTAACTTAATTCGATGGCTGTTAATACACCAAAAATATATAATATATATTAGCCACATACATGGTTGTATACTTAGTAATAATAAAATAATATACGTGCTTAAGAAAAAATCCCAGAGACTTAAAAGCAGGTGAGCTTATTTTTTCCAAAAGTTCAAGTTAATATAAAATAAAAAGAATTTTTTTTGCAAAAATTGACATAAATGTTTTGTTCCTGTAAAGAAATGTAATTTGTAATTTAAATATTGTTTAAATATTGCTTATTAGAATGATATTTCGAATTACATATATGACTAATCTATACTCCTATTCTGTATCCGGTATTTCAGTAAAATTTAAATATATACATTTAAAGGCATAATAATTTCAATATTCAACTTTATTTCAAAAATCCTGTTGTCTTTGGAATCTGTGACAGCCATCTCGTATAAAATTATTGTATTTATTCAAATGAATTCTCTTTACATTACGTTTTAATGCGTAACTATAGTGGGTGGGTGTGAACATAAAAGATTTTTTATTTCTTTTATGTATATTGAAAGATTGAAATAAATTAAAATATATATAAATTACATTAAAAACACAAATTGGTTCATATAGTACGAAATATTTCACCTATTCTTATTGCACCTGCTAATATTAGCAATACATGAATGGGGTACCGAAAATTAAATTATATATGCTTTAATAAAATGTCATCAATGTGAGACACCAAAATATTAAAGTTACATAATAAAATTCAGAATATGAATACATAAATTAACGATTAACGAAGAACCAATTAATCGAATGATTTTATTGGCCAACTGTATCTTTCAAATTATGAAGCAGACAAGCATAGAAATTATTTACGTTTCTTTAAATTGTGCTCCATTGTAAGTAAACAATAAAAACTACATAAATTACACACTAACTTATAATATGATTATTTTAGAAATAGGTTGGTTTTAGGGGTGTAATTGGTTTTAGGGGTGTAAAGCATTCAATTATAATCTTGCCTACAACATAATTAGGGAAAAAGGGATTTCTGGACCATTTACATTATTTAATTAGAGAATAATTAAAACTTGAATAACAATAAACAAATTTAAAAGTTATAAGAAAGCTTTTTCGGAACTTTTATTAAACATTTGAAATTTTCGGTAACTTTCAGGAAATTTAAGAAAGAATATTTGCTAAAATTTTCCTAAAAGTTTTAAATTTTCTTCGAATTTTAATTATTTTTGCTTGATCCAGATATCCGCCCTAAATTCTTACTAGTATAATATATACATACACTGCATTCATAGAAATATACATGTTATAAATCGTCCATTATTTACTAATAAAGCACGATTTGAGTATAGTACTCCAGATTAATACAATAAATTATTGGGTTCTAGCTTTCAATCGGTATAAACTTGGGATACATTTATTTACAGGCTCAAATGTATAACATTTTTATCCAAAAAATTGCCTTAATCATTTAAATTAAATAATATTTTCATTTATGTATGAAAATCGGTTGCCTAAATTAAACATTTGCTTATATAAGTGCAGGTGTATACGACAATTTGTAATAAGGTCAATTAAACATTGCTAAGCCTTATTTTGATTTGTACAATATGATTTCTCAAGTTACTCTAATTATGATTATATAATATTTAAGCAAAACTCTTTGTTAGAAAAAAACATATATTTAAGTGTATATACAGGTTTCGTTAAGCAGGTGGTTATCAAGAATTATAATTCTATCTCTTGGAAAATATTACTCTTCCGCACGAAAGAGTTTAACATTTATTTAGTTGTTGTATATTTAAGCGCTTGGTCTCTCAGATATATTGGACGGAATTCATTATTAATAGTAAACATAGGCAATTCAATGCACAATTATTAGGATCAATGATTGTAAACTTGGATATTTTTCATTTTTAAAATACGTCTTATTCATTTAAAGTTATTTACTGTACACATCACGATATATAGATTTAAATTTAGTTGGAAGTAGATTTATAGTGTGTATCATATTAACAAGTCATTAAACTTTACGCTCTTTTTTTGAGTTGCAGAGAAATGGGTAAGCACTACCGAAAAAGAATTTAACAAGTTCAACGTATATAGGAAACAGGACGTGAGTGTCGTGAAAACGAGGAAAACGATAAGACAGAGAGTAGTGCCGTGAAGATCTGTTAACTTTGTTATTGGTGGCGTTGTCACAGACACCAAGAAGTTCAGATATGACCATATAAGACTCAGTAAAACAAGTTCCAAGTCGAAATGCGCATAAACAATTGACATGTAAATATAAACACAAATAGAATATCTATATATATACACACACAGTGTCTATACCGTGCTTTGAATTTCAAACAAGCGCTCTTAGGTTTGATGCAAAAAGACGCAGACTTCACGGATTATTGCTCGTCTACATTCCGTGACTCAACTAACAACAGGACAGAAGTGTCAGATAACGTCCTGCGCGCTGGCGATGAACGAGAAGAAAAGAGAAGAAGATCGACTAAGTAAGTGAGAGGAGAGGAGAAGAGAACTGGACTTCGTGTGGACTCGTGAGTGTGGGAGAGAGAGAGAGAGAGAGAGAGATGGACGAAGACAGAGCAACAAAGTTCATGGACTCAAAAGACGTCTTCGCCGCTCGCACCTTCAATCCGGCCACACATTATAATCAGCTATTTAAGGGGATGATTATAGCTCCAAAAGTTGGAATTGAATCCTCCTTTCAACCTCATTGAAGAAGGATTGTAAAGAAGAAGAGGGAGAAGAAACTCCTGCGGAGTCTGAGAAGAGGGAGGAGGCTGTGTGTTTCGACACATTCCGAAAACTTATTGAAAAGTTGCGAGTGAGTGAGAGAGAGAGAGAGAGAGAGAGATACGCTTGGAAGTTGTAGTTGTGGAGATTCCTTCTTTTACCAGTTCTGGTCAAATTAAATTAGGCAATCACGCAAAATTTCATGAAGCCCGACCGTGTACGAGCTCTGCTTTGCACTCCCTCTGCGGAAGAGTTTTCAATTTACGCAAATTTGCGAGCTGCTAGTTTTGAGGATCGAAAGACTCTCATGAGGATTTCGTTGGTAAGGCCTGGAAGTCGAGAGAGAAAGATGAGAACAGGAGGGGAGGGGAGGCGGGGCCATGAAGACTCAAGAGGGACGGAAGTGAGAAGAGCTTCAGTTAGCGGATCATTCAACCAGGATAACTATGCTACACGCTTGCCTAGACTTTGAATAAAATGAGCACGAAGTGTCTTTGAGATGTCGGGGAGAAGGCCTCTTCGAAGCACTCCTCATTCCAATGGAGTTTACCGTTATTTAATGTAGATCATCCTCACTGTCTTAGACAGCTTATATATTCCGGATAATAATGCACTTAACTAACTATATATGTTAGTATAGGAAAACAATAAATGCTGCATGCAAAATAGCCCGGTTTGTTCCCGCAATTTGGCCCTTCTAAATATTTGTATAGGCAGAAAGAAAAGAGAAGAAAGAGAGAAAGAGACAACCAACGTGAAGGGAACCCAATTTATGTACATTTTGTTATATTTAGTTATCGAGTTTGAATACATTATACATATTATAGGTATAAAACAAGTTGGAAGTGGACACAGAGAATAGGCTAAGAAATTTTGGTTTAATATCCCGCTTCAAAGAAGTAGAGGGACAAGGAGAAAACAGTGTTTTATATACCTGCGTACTTTATTTTTGTTGAAATTTTATCAAATATTTAACGTTATACATTCTTGTACGTGCGTGTTCCAACTTGCGAACTGTGTATTCGTAGGAACGTTTAGATCGGCTGTATTTATTTACCGGGAGTGTAAATAATACATTATGCATTGCAAATGCTCTGAAAAGTCTCGTTTTAATAACATATTCAAGTCATGAATTTTGGGTGAAAAGTGTGCGGGCAAATATATCGTGCATTGCCAAACAAAAGTGAAAACTAGTATTTATGTAGCACACTTTACAATTTGTGAAAAATTTGGATTATTATTAAAGCTACATTACAAATGTTCTTAAGAACATATTTCATACATCTACAATAAATGGTTATTTTTAGTTTAATCAACTGTTATACAGGCTCTATAAAAGTTGTAATATCAAGTCTCAAATATATATTTAAAATATATATCAAACAACAAACATGCTGAATAATTTACCTATCTTTATAATATTCACGTAAATTTATAATTTTAGATACCAGCCCACCTGGCCTTATTGTTTCCAATTTATGACAATATTACACTTTGAATTACATCTTTGCGTTGACTAATACGAGTGTATTTCCAATAAACCTTTTTTCTAATTATCTTTTGACAGAGGGGGATTTGCAATAATTGACCGATAACTATTTGCACAATCGTATAGATATCCTTTGCAATGAGACATAAACGTGCATCATTATACATGGAAATAATATTCAAAACTACAAAGACATATTTATTACGTGTTTTATATATCATCTAGGTATCTCAAATGTCGTATTTTTTTAAAGCTCATATACATAGAGTAATAATACCAAGAGAGTTGACTTAGCGCATTTGAATGCATACATCTGTCAAACTTTACAGACAAGGTAATTCGACCATGTAGATTTCGAATTTTATTTTAAAAATGCTTTAAAATAATTGCCTCCCTGATTTAAGGTAACATACTACATTATTCCCATGAAAAGTGTTGAGTAGTATATTATTAATAAAAATCTATTTTCACTAAAATTTAAATAAACGACCAAAACAACCAAAACGAAAATAGTTAAAATAGTTATATTTAATAACACGGGCTATAAAGTATAAGTAATAATAACGTCATATAAAACCATAAATGTTTGGTCCACACTATAATAACCAAACAATATAAGATTGTAAAGAATTGGCTCACTCTCTTGATTTAAGCGGAAACTCCACCATTTTGAAACTGCATAAAAATTATCCAAATGTGTGAACAAATAACACGTTTTGCCTATATTATTTGGTATGCATAGCCTATATTGTACGGGCACTTAGGGGGTTAAAAGTAGGCAAATATAGTTATTTGCAGCTATCAAAAAACTGTTTTATTATTCAAGCGAAACTCCTATAAATTACATATTATTGTAGCTCTAATTCAGGCGCACATTTATATAGTTTTACTTTTCATATCAATACTTTATATTATGTACATTTGCCAGTTTGAAATTCAATCTTTTATACTGTTCTAGAATGTAAATTATCATCGCATTGGTGGGAATCTAAAATGGTGAACTCTGAATATTTAAACAAAAATATTTACGCTTTTTTTGTCGAGTGAACTCTCTTGGTATACAGTGGCGGATTCAGGGGGGGGTTCGATGGGTTTTCAGATGAACCCCCCCTCAGGACTTCGGCGCCTTTTTTTCAAATGAAAGTATGACTAGAGGAAACGTGTGCTATCTGGGCACAATCTGGGCCTACTCTATAAAGAAATTATTCTGTCTTGGTAGAATGCCGCATTTACAATTTAGGCGGCTATACTAGGAAAATAGCCCGTCTATTTTATCATAATATTATTCATTGAGCCTTTAATACTGTATATATATATATATATATACTTATTATAATAAATAAATAATAAGTAACAAAATTCCAACAACATAAAAGGTGAAAACAAATAAGGTGTGTATATATATAAAATATTTTTCTATAATTAAGATCCACAGACGAGCCGCTATTTTGTTTAGATCGTAAGAAATTGATGAATACATTTATGTTAAGCCATCCCTGACGTATATGTTAATGCGGTGTTTGCTTTTAAATTAATACCTATACATATTTGTACAACATGTATTAACATTTAATGTAATTATTTTCCAATTTGTGAGTCTGTGTGACTCTCACTGTATAGCTGTTACCCAGTATCTCGGTGCCTCTCATTGTAAATTATTGATATGTTATAATAGTCAATTGAGAGCTGGAGGATAATAAAATTATATGATGATGCAATTACTCTACCGTTTTATTTTGAACAGAACATAATATGGATTCCTATATAATATACGGGTTATATTACTAAAAAACTATACCTAAATAATTTTAAACTATACTATATTTATTATATTTTAAATATTTTGAAAAAAATTAAGCACTTTTTAAAAAACGAACGCCTATTTTACAAATATTGAACTCCCTAACGAAATGCATTTTGAGAAAATGAATAAATTGCAAATAATATAACTAAACTTCTAAATGATTCTCTATTTGAATGCTAAATATACGCTAAACTCCTAAATGAATTCCTTAATGTATGCTAAAAGTTCCCTACCGGTATGCTAAAGATATGCTAAACTCCTAAATGAATTCCTTAATGTATGCTAAAAGTTCCCTACCAGTATGCTAAAGATACGCTAAACTCCTAAATGAATTCCTTAATGTATGCTAAAAGTTCCCTACAGGTATGCTAAAGATATGCTAAACTCCTAAATGATTCCTAAAAGTATTCCATACTACTCATATTTAAGTTCCCACGATTTTGAAGTTAGCGCAAGATCTACGTAGACTAGAAAGTAATTAATTCAAACGGATATATATTCCGATAACTAAGGAAGAGTTGACCTTGAAACTGTACCACCTAAAAGCCATCATGGAAGAGTTTGGCTAGTTTTTCATATCTCTCTAATCGAAGTGAGATTATATCTAAATTCAAATAAGTGTAATTATAGAAACAATATTCAAATAAAGTGTCAATATTTGACTTTAAATGACCTCGTTGCTAAGCGTTTCCAAGGTTTCTAGGTCATTTCGTTGCTTGGTTACCGGGATAAAGCCGTTTGAAGTATATTCGTTCTATTCTACAAGTAAAACTGTCGAGTGGGACATGTAAGTGTACCTATTATAGGCATGTTCTGGAGTATTGCTTATCAGAATATATAGTTTTATTTGCAGATATGAAAGGATTATAGATTACAAAATGATCGTAAAATACATTGCAGAGCTATAGTTAAACACATTATTTATTAAATTTAAACATAGTGTATTTATATTTATTAGAATAATGTTACTGATTTAAAGATAGATTAATGGAAATTGTACCAAAACACCATTGAATTAATAAGTACTGTTTCACATAATATATTATTCTGTGATATCATCAACAATAATCGATTTTGGCGCAAGATTTTTATTTAAAAATTTTGTCAATAAAAATTCGTTTTATTTTAATAATTTTTGTAAATAAGTAGACTAAAAGTAGTATTAAATATTTCTATTACATTTATTTTAAGATCAAATTACATAAATTTATAACAATTCTAACACAAGTAAGTTGACTGTAGTAAATAATGTTTTGCCTGCGTATTTAAAACTGTTTTACTACATTCACGATTTAATTGCTGTGAATCTTCAAAACATTATTTTGCAAAATCTTTCGGGTAGCTGAATAGTAGTATTAAGCCTCAAACAGAACTGATTAGAGTTGAAACTCAATGTTTAATTAACCCAATCCATACTATAGGCAGATTTTTAACCTATTCCATGAAAAAATTAGACCATTTTTTTCAATTATAAATAAAATTTTAAACTATCCTTGAGAACTATGTAATTGTTTTTACCAGGACTTGTCAAAAGTCGCTGAGTGAAGAATTGCCAGGATATATGTGCATATTACACAGTCATCGAACATTTAACTTTTTATAATTCAAATAAATTTAGATTTTTCTTATTTTCTGCTTGAAAACTTATTTTATTGAGCTTGATAAGCTTGTAAGTGGGCAGCTAATGAGAGAGATATGCGTTTTTAATATTGATATTATATATGTTCTTTTACAACAAATGGCTTGATCACGGGACCATTCTTAGTGTGTGATCACGTGACCATTCTTAATGTGTGATCACGTGACCATTCTTAGGGTGTGATCACGTGACCATTCTTAGTGTGTGATCACGTGACCATTCTTAGTGTGTGATCACGTGACTATTCTTAGTGTGTGATCACGTGACCATTCTTAGGGTGTGATCACGTGA
>JAYRBW010093225.1:0-20936 GCA_036023295.1 Invenusta paracnida
CGTCGTATATGACCGAAGTATGTCGCCTTCCGCTTGTTGATGATATTGACTAGAGACTGGGGGTTGTGGACTTTATTAATATACACATACAATCATAATATTATTACATAATGACAAAAACAAATTATATACATATTATACAATATCAAAAATATTTATATTAGTCTAATAAAGTACATATTAAACGTAGCATTAAACAAAACAAAAATGTAAAACATAAATTAGAAATTTAATATCGAGTACAGTTTCCATTGCTGGAAAAACCTGATTTATGGCGAGAAGGCATCGATCGGATTAGATGACGAAATTGTTCGTGAAATATTATGCCATAGGTACTCTTCCAAAATATCTCAACACCTTCCATAATATCTATACTATCACCACTCTCAAAAAAATGTTACACTAAAAACTTATATAATAATCTTTATTTCTACCCTCCAAAGTATTTTCTACTGCCGCCCATTACGACCGCCTTTCATGATATTTTTTACTCAATTTCTACTCAATAAGGCACCATTTTCAATTTTTTTTCAATTTAGACGTGCATTTTAATTGTAGTTAGCAGTCTATTAAGTTTACTAAAACTCCTTATAATAGATGCACAATAGATGCCTTTCTAGGACTGAAACCCCTTGACATTTGTCTGGCTGCGCAACTGTCACTATTGAGCTTCATATAGAATGAAATGTGTCAGGCATTTGGGTATGCGGCGATTGGTGTCATTTTAAGATTTTTCAATTGTGACATTTTCAATTATTATTTTCCATTAAACCAAAATATGTATTTCTATGTCATTAATATATACATAAAGGTTTTTGCGATTACTATATCTTTCATTTTACCTTTTTAGAAAAGTTATATATTATCTATTAAAAAGTAACGTCACATTTGTGCAAATTTTTGATAATTTAAAAAACACTATGTCTATAAATTCAACCCATTATTTTGAAACACATCCTTTTATTATTTATTAACGCCCCTTGTGAAATTCGCACTCCCCTTCGGAAAAACCTGGTTGCGCGTCTGCATGTGTGATAGTTGTACAGCGAAAACAATAGTTTGTATATGATTTTGATAGGTTCCATTTGCAGAAAAGTTGTTTCAAGAAATCACCCAGTAAATGTTCTCCACGAAGTCGCTTATTACTATAATAGGATGAATTGGACTTTTTTCCATTCGCTGGTCGCGGGAAAAGATTGTCTGCACCAGGAGCGTCCCATTCCAACTTCGTAAGATATAATTTAATTGCTTCAATAGCTCTTGTATCATAAATACGATTCATTCGAATTTTTCTATATTCTTTTTCCTTCATGCATGGTTTCACATTTTTACGGATTTGGTTTGAGTTAACTCTTTCATTTGCTAATGTATATTTTGTTTTCAGAATCATAATGAGCCGATATGTCACTTCGTCGTAGACACTTTAATTTTTCTCTTCCATGAGCTCGCTCCCAAGAAATAAAGAATTGGGAAGATCACCTCTATTTTAGATTTTATCAATTTTCTCGTTCAAAAGATTTAATTATTTTATCGAATCTTTCTTTTCAACAGAAGTATACTGTTGTAATTTACAACTATTTGCTTTAATTAAAAAAGCCAAAATTTTCCTCAATTTGATTAGTCAGAAAATGTTTCCAAGTTCTATATATAAAGTAAGTACAATATGTATTACTCATTTATTAATTAAAAGTATATAGGTATGTACTATATTAATTAATTAATATCTAAATGAATATTTTTTCTAAAAAAATGTTAATCTACATATATATTTCAATTTTTAAACCATGGGGCTATTCTGGACCCATGGTTTACAACATGCTATTAAAATGCATTGTATTAAATCTTGCACAGAAATATTAATAGGACTTATTGAAAATAGCATAATATGCTGTTAAAAGGATGTGTTAAGGGAATTTAATAATTACCTAATTATCTAATCTTGCAATCGTATTAATCAGGTATTTCATCATTTTACTTCTAGATGGTTCGCAAATACAAGCATATATGCCTGGAGCAAGTCTTATCAAGAACTATTGTAGTGCTACTTCGGAATTAGCAAAAAGGGAAGTTGAACAAGGGAATTCTCTAAGAAAGACAGCAATTAAATATGGGATTATAAAATCTACTCTCATCCTGGCAACCAAAGGCCATCCTAGAAAAGCCGTTGGACATCCATGCGCATTAACATTTGAATGCTCTTAACTCTTCATTTTTCTGTCACACATTGTTTTGTTACAGTACTGTCAATAGTAACATTTGTTGTATATTTATTTATACAGTTGAATTGTTTCGAATATTACTTGTCATTTATTATTCTATTTTCCTACATAGAATATTTTTTGTATAATCTAAATATTATATTATTATTATATCATTATTCTAAATATACCAATATTTAAGTATATCCCAATATTTAAATATAATTTAATATTTTCTATATTTATTTATACAGTTGAATTGTTTCAAACATTATTTGACATTTATTATTCTATTTTCCTTTTTTATATTTGTAGTCACTTTAGGTTGTACAATTAGAACACAAGTAATGCAGAGAGTTAACTCAAATTAAAACTGTTCATGATAGTCCCATCTGTAGGGCTATTATGGGCAGTGAATAAAATATAATTAATTAAATATTAGAAGCTGAATAACAAAAATGTTATGCACAGGGAATACTTTATTAAAGTAGTCCCTGGTTATGCATAACATAGGCACACTAGGTGTGTAGATTAAGTAATTACTATAAACAAATTTTATATCTCAATGCAATTTATAGAAAGGGTTGAAATTATCTAAAAACTGTCCAGAATAACCCCACTTTACGGTACATTTTACCGTCTAAAAACGGCTCTAAAATAACTGTTCTCGAAACATTCTGATATTGATATGTTCATTGAATATCAAAGAACATCCGTTAAAAGCAATCTTAGACTGAAAAGTATAAATCGGTAAGCTACTAATCTAGGTCGGTCATCTAATTGGTCAAAAAATGTAAATGTATCATAGACATAACATACCCAACTAAGCCATTTTGATAACACGCATTATATGTTCCAAAAATCGATTATTTAATTTAAGTAATCGATATTTAATTTAACGCCTCTGGAAACTGCAGAGACGTTAAATGTCTCTGTCGTGGATTTCCAGAAGGGATGAAGTTCGCTCGATGGAAGAAGATTGCCGCTCTTCTTTTTGGGATTTTTCGCGTGATTATTAAAATGTTTAAAATTATTCATGTACATATGAAGTTCTTTCTTCCATTCATATTCAATAAAGCAATTGTGGAAATTATATTGTTAACAATTATTTATATATTACTTGTTAATTCGTCTTATTGGTTTTCGTACATTGTATTTGTAACTAATTTATTTAAATCCGAGAAACGTTTTAAAGATTCGACACACATCTATGTCCGTGTCAGATAATTAACTTGTTTATCCCAATAGTATTATGTATTTCAATTTGTAAATATTTTTGTATTATACTATAATTCATAACTATTTTAAATATTAAAATTAATGTATAAATAATACGAATATCAGATTGTGTATATTTCATTGTATAAATATATACACACATTAAATGCATTATGTATATAATTTTTTCTTAAACAATCATATCAGTGTATAATTCTTTGGGAATTTTAAACAATTGGAGTATCACTTTGATTTAAATGTCTCGCATGTTTGATAATCTTTTCAACAGCTTATTTAGGAGACTTGATAAGTGCTCTAGTTCATATTGCTTATAATTTACACTCGTGCGTTACGCTATTTAGAAATATACTTTTCATGCATATTCATAGTCATTTATATTTCTATCAGCATTATACAATATACCTACGTTGTTCAAGATATATGAAGACACCCTGATATATTGCTGTACAAAGTCATGTGAATTTAAAGTTCAAAAACTAAGATACTCGTGCGTAAGAGTGTGTGCACTAAGGCCTATGCACACTGAACGCATCGCGGCGCGTCGAAAATCCATTTTACACCGCACGCGTCAGAGTGCAGCAAAAATTGATACACTCTCTGCAGAAAATCTACATATAAACAGAAAAGAAGAAAGACAGTATACCTACTGAGTGAGTGAGCCATCGTTAATATTGATTTTTGACGCGTGTAAAGTTGGGAATTTTCATCATTGATTTTCGACGCATCGTGCCGCGCTGCTTTCGGTGTGCGTTGCCCGATAAGATTTAATACCTATTAACTTTTTTGCGTGATGCGTTGTGTTCAGTGTAGGCCTTAACGCTTATACAATCTCATATCATAATATTAACCGAACGATTTTTAACTGTTATAGATTGCGAACTATTAGTTAAGTAATGACAAAATAATGGGAATTGTTATTCATTTTAGAAACAAATTATAATAATTATTGCTAACAAAACTGTAAAATATATAAGAGACGCCATTAATGTGCAAGTATCGGAGAAGATTACAGTTTTTATCTTTTTGAATCTGTCAATTGACTAATTTTAATCCGAAAATATACCAAGTATGTTTTAGGGGGTTTACATCTTGGTCTTTCACATTATTAGTATTATTATAACGTATAATTTAAGCTTTAACTGTTCATCTAGAAAATGCAAAATGAATTGATATTCTATTCTAGTACTCCAACCAACGTCATTATGTAAGCAACAGTTCTCTAGTCCTCTTGAGCTCACAACATGAAATATACAGCATAGAGTATACTGACTCCGTGTACTCGATGGTATTCACTACTACTCAGATTTTACTGAATATATTGTCTATATGGGAGATTACAACACTTAATAATGTTAACAGAGTGAAGTATATTTTGTAACATTTTTACGTATCACTTCATTTAAAAAATTAGCTGCATTCAGAATGTAATTACATTGAGTACAATATTCCACAGACTATACCAAATTAGATTTATTCCCCTATTAATCTTACGTTAAAAAGAGAGAAAAGAACCAAAATATACGCTACTTTTGCTGAATATCATGGTGGGCTGTAATTTGCTGTCGCCATCCAGCCATAGATATGCCGCTCGCTCATTCATACACAAACCAATTTTTGATAGTAGAATAGTAGTCGAATAGCAATTTAATATCTTTAGTTTAACTAAATGTAGGTAATTTATTTTGTATACTATTCCATTTTAACAATACGGTTACTAGAAATATCTAGGTTTTAATTTTATTTTAAAATTCGAGAAATTCGAGAAGGGTCAATCAATTGTTCACAAAAATCTTCTTAAATGCTTTTCCACCGTCTTGTGAGGTGTATTCCAGTTATATAACGGTACCAATTTACGCAGAATTATATAAGTGAAAATAGAATATTTCTATAGTCAAGTAGAAGCGGTACATAAAAAAATATATAAACGAAATCGAATAATTTCTACAGTACAGTTATACAATTGAAAGTGAAAGGTACATTTGTATTACTACCTAAAAGTGGAAATTATTTCTATTGTTTTAAGGGTGTAGAACATCTTGATTATCGGGATTGAAGAAATTCTATTTGTGAACAATTATATCTACTTTAGTGTGTATAGCTATTGTCCTCATTTGTGGTAGCTCTGTACAAACAACAACTATTAAATAATATTTTAATATCGACGCTAAACGTTACCTAATAACTTTTTCAAATTAATCAGACATGATAGCCTAAAAGGCTATTCGTATTACATCATTTACCTTATATATTAATTAAAGCTACTAGACTTGGACTTCCATACCATTAAAATATATTTTGTTTATTGAATGCTGTCAATATACAGTATACCAAATAATAAAACAAAAGAATAACATATCACATTGTAGTGAATTCAATTGGGAAGTTGTTTGAATAAATCATATATTTACATTGCAGTTAGTGAAACATCCCTTAGCAGACCCGATCGATTACTCAACAATTACTGAATTAAAAAATGGAATACTCTTCAAAATATACACCGTATTATAAAATTAGTTTAAAATGCAATGGATTTTTATGTTTAGTGGTAATTTATACATAATTGTATGCAATAATTATATATTTACACTTATTATAGAGCAGTGTGACTTAGATAAATCAGCTTTAACAGGAACACTAAAAAGTAAAAACGCCAAAACTAATATATTATTCAAACTTAAAATATCAGCTGCCAAATTTTCTGCAGTTAAGGTGATTTTTTGTTGTTGCAAAATACAGCGTACAAGTAAATTTATCTAGTTACATTTAATGACATCACTTTAGAAAACTGAAAATTTCCAAAGCTAAAACATACATTTATGCATAAAGTATTGATAGTCTGTTATTATAGTATTATTATAATATCAATCTGTGCACCTATGAATATTGTTATTAGATTGTGATTAGATAATAAAATAATAAATATATGTATTAAACGTATAATTTAATCATTTATTTTTACATATCAAAATAATGTAAAATTAGTTCAAAATCTAACATATTAGACGTAAAATTATACAATAGTAATCTTATGTATTACTAAAAAACACCTAATAAGTAGCACAAATAAAACTTAAGTAAATTCGACATAACATATATTTTTACGGCAATACATACGAGCCCGAGGTGGGATTTGGTTATATTATATTAATTACATTTAAATACATACGTATATCGTATATGCATTTAATGTGTGAATATATTTATACATTGAAATATACACAATCTGATATTCGTATTATTTATATATATTAATTGTAATATATAAAAGTATTATAAACAATACAACAAATATTTACAAATTGAAATACATAATACCATTGTGATAAACAAGTTAATTATCTGATACACGGACATAGATGTGTGTCGAATCTTTAAAACGTTTATCGGATTTAAATAAATTAGTTCCAAATACAATGTACGAAAACCAATGAGACATAAATAAGATGAATTAACAAGTAATATATAAATAATTGTAAACAATACAATTTCCACAATTGCTTTAATTGAATATGAATGGAAAAAAGAACTTCTTATGTACATGGATAATTTGAAACATTTTAACAATCACGCGAAAAACCCCAAAAAGAAGAGCGCTGCTGAGATCAATATCAAAGCATTGATATCGGCAATCTTCTTCCATCGAGCGAACTTCATCGCCTTCTGGGAATCCATGACAGAGTCATTTAATGTCTCTGCAGTTTCTGGAGGCTCAGTATTTGGGGGCTGACCTTCGTCAGTTGCCATGGTTTCAATACCACACACCCAGAAAAGAGCTTTGCGAAGCCAAGGAGGCATTCGCGATGTATTATTGCCAAACTTAGTTCCTGCATCGACTGCAACACAAAGTTTAAAATATATAAAGATTACAAATTACAATAATTACAAAAATAAATAAGTAAAAAATAAAATAAGTACAAATTAAAATAAATACACGCACCTTATCTGGCGAAAAAATATCTTTCAACCAATCAGAAACAAGTATTTACGGGAAGAATTATATTATTCTAAAAGTATTTACGAGAAGAATTACATTATTCTAAAAGTAGTTAAACATAATAAATTATTCACAAATGGAATATATATTATACACATGTATTTGCGTTTTTTCGTTTAAATTAAAAAAACTCTCTTTAGGCAACAGTTTAGTTTGATTTTAAACAAAGCCTAAATTAGAAAATATTTCTGTAAAACATACATTTCTATTTTTAGATAAAAAACGATTCCATCTGCCAGACAGCTTTGCTAACGTGTGAAAATGACTGAGTATCACAAGTCGGTGTTTAGTAATTGGCTTATGACTCAATTGTTCCAAAGACTTAACACATATTCTAGAAATGCTAGTTCAATGTGGGGTGCAGCAAAATGAAGATATATCAGAAAAAGTCAATAATTATTAATTTGCTATAAATTATTCTAGTTAATTAATTATACGTACATTTCACTATTAAATTAAAGTGCAGTGTTTTTAAATAATACTGAAATATTTATAAGTAAATTTTGCAAACTACAATAATGTATGTTTTATATTTATCGATGTTTATGATTTACTGAATTCATTATTAGACATAGCTTGAACATTGGCTTGAAACATTGACATATTTTTTTAAATCATCATCAAACGAATATTTCAATTCATTATAAGTGTTTTGACAATTAATCAGAGTTTGTGATTGTAATCATACCTACTTTATACATAACTTCGTAAAAATCTTGCTTCATATAGGTTTTTTGCGTATCCTCAGAAGTACATTAATTATGAACTAGACATTCAAAATTTCTGCTTCAAATATATGTATTAACTAACTGCAATATACTCTAACACATGTACCTATTTATAGACACCTCTATCTTTATGTATACCTATTTCCTCTGTTAGTCATTTCAATTTATTTTACTTTACTTTTTCTGTGTTTTTACATTCCTATTGACAAAAAAATAATACTGTACACATACTCACATACTGTAAACAGAATTAAATCAGCTATCTCAGTTCTCCTAAGTTAGGGTTATTAGAGTTATTGCCTATTTTTATTTATATACTACTTGATCATGCTTTTTATTATTGAACTCATAAATAAACTATTATTATTATTATCATTGTAATTATTATTAATCATATACTCGTAATAAATCAGTATTAATAAAATATGTATTATAAATTATTGAACTACGAAACTACAGCTTATAGTGTGTATTAGATGTGAAATGTAATATAAAAATACCATGTAACACAGTTACAGTTAAACTAAAACAGAAAAGATACGTGAATTGATTTAAAAATTAATATATGAACATTTTAAAAAGTAATAAAAAATAATATAACTACATATATGATGTATTATATGTATAGAATTAATTCATATATTCATATATGGCTTAAGTTATTTGACATGTCTCAAATTTCAGCACACAAGAAACCATTTAGTTAGATAAGAAAAAGCAGTCTGAGAATAAAGCTAGAAATCAAGGAAATAAATAGCATGAAGTTAACATATCAATACATATTTTTAAATCTGCATCATATGAAATATGTTTTGCTAAACATTTTATAGAGACATAAAAAACTGAATAATATACATATAACTATAAATTAATTATAATTCAATTCAAAACATAATTGAAATATATAAAGAATAAAATTATATTCCATTTAATATGGATGGGAATGTCATTAGTTTGATTTAATTTTTAAAGATATATGTTTTCAAACAACATGTCAAGTTTAATAAAATCCATTTAAACAAACTTTTGGTTGCAATATAATTTATTGCTCTAGATATATTACCGAAGAAAATCTATTTTAATTTTATTTAACTCATATTTATTTAATTTTCAAGATTAATAAAAAAATCATGTTCATCATTAAAATTAACTCAATGTAATATATATATATATATGAAGTATTATTATACAAAATTCTTGTAAAAATCATATGCCTATTCAATTTTTTATATCATATTCTTGATTTTAATATTTGCATTAATATTTACTGGAATCAATTTTTATTCAATGTAATGCTTCACACGCTGGGGCTGAACCAACTTTTAGTCGAACACAATTGAACAGACATTAAGTGATTTTTAATATACACAGAATTGAATTCTAAGTTTAATGGTATAATTTAAAAAAATCGTCGTTTTAGTTTTTGAGATATTTAAAAAAATCCATAATTTCCTAAATTCAATAAAATGATTAGCGCAAATTAAAAAAAATGTGAACATGCATAAAATCGGTTTTATTTGGTAACTATAGTAGTTAGAAGTTGATACCAGACGAAAAATAATCATTAGCTTAATTTTCGAGATATTAAAAATTCGATAATTTCAAAAAATCACTAAATGAACTAAACAGCAAAGAATTTAAAAAAATATTGAAAAAGCATAAAATTGGTTTTATTTGGTCACTATTGTAATTAGAAATTGATACTAAAAGACAAATCGTTTGTATAATTTTCGATATATTCCAAAATAGACCCCAAAAAGCATTTTAGTGTTTTTGGTGTCTGTTTCGAAATATCTCAAAAATTATACAAACGATTTTTAATATTTCTTTTAGTATCAACTTCTAATTACATTACAAAAAAAACGATTTCATGCTTTTTAAATTTTTTTAATGTTCTATTTAATTAATTTTTTGAAATTATCAATTTTTTTTAATACCAAGAAAATTAAATTAACGATTATTAATTTTTCTTCTGGTATCAACTTCTAACTACTATAGTGACCAAGTAAAACCGATTTATACCTATTCAATTTTTAAAAAATTTGCGCTAATCATACATTTTATTGATTTTTTAAAATTATCTTGATAACTGAACCGCCGATTTTTTCAAATTATACCACTAAACTTAGAATTTAATTATGAGTAAATTAAAACTTATTTCGTGTCTGTTCAATTTTTTTAACCAAAAATTGGTTCAGCCCCAGCGTGCTCAATTTGTGCAATTCTCGATACTCTTTTTATACGTATTACGCTTTTCAAAATGTTTTCTCTCATTTTTATCCAGTGGCTATTTCTATTTAAATGTTATATTTGTTTCCATCATTTAATTATTCATTGATTATATTCTACATGTTTTGTTTTCCATATGTACATATATCCAATACATTAGATTCATAATGATAAACTCCTTTTAGACGAAAATGATCTGACATATTTTAGAACTTTTTTTTCAACTTATAAGTTGTTTTTGTTTTTAAAGAGCGCTATTAAACAGGGATACATATTTTAATTTATTCATTATTGCACCTTGCGGTGAAGACTCCCTAGTCCGCTGAGGCAGATCTCCTCCCACAGAACCACTAGGGGTGGACCCCATCCCAACAACATTCATGGACACATGAAGAGCCGCATTGTCGACACCTTTGGACCTCGAGGTCGCACCCATCGCCTCTTCAGTGTCACTGGCATCTAATTCCACGCGTTCCGCCTCGCTGTTCTGGTTCCAATAGATGAGTCGGTGCAACTGAAATAAAATTAATTAACAATAAACGATTATTTATATCGCATATTGTTTATCAAAATTAAAAAAGAGATATTATTTAAAATCTACACCAAACATAAGCAAACATTTATATTACAGGTCACATATATGGCAAAATGCTATTCTAGTTACCTAAAACGAATATCTCGGATATGCAGGATGCTTTCAAAAAACGATTTTAACTTCTAAAATAATCAAAAAGTTTACTGTTATGCATACGATATAATGTTTTGAAAATATATGTTTAGTTCAGAAAAGTATAATATTTTATTATACATTTTCCCACAAGTCACTACCGGGAACGCTGTAGAACACTGTAGAACGCAAAATGCTCTATCTAAATTGATCTTTAGATTTTTAGACAGTTTTGTTTTTTCCTTTAATGATGCCTTATCTAGACAACAGACCATGAATTGTAAAGAAACATAAGGGAAGCCTATCTACTTTTTAGATATATCCATTTTAATAACCTATTAGTACTAGTATAAGCACTATGTTGTACTAAAATGTAAGATTGTAAAATCTCACACCATTTTCAAAAAATACATTTTTCTATCTCTAAAAACTATTTAAATGCATTTTGAGCAGAATACAAAGTATATATTATAGTCATTTATGATCATTACCTATCATTTTCAGAATATAAATACAGAGTAATACTATAGAGTTAAATATGAATTGATTAATCAATCAATGATTACTTCGGATTAATGTTACACATCTAACTTACTGACTAATATATGACATTACCAATATAGCTCAATATTGCTATAATCACATTTTTGTGAATTATTTTAAACGATTTTATATAAAACTATTATCAATAATGGCAGTATTTCTTCAACCAAAAAGTTGTTTCTAATATAAATAAAAAATTTTGATTTTTAATTTTTAATTTACAGGAACGGAATGAAGTATCCTTGTGCCATAGAAACTAAGCCTACGACTATTATTTTGTATTAAGAAATTTTCTGTATGTATAAAGAGTGGGTATAAAAGTACGATCATTAAATGTCTGAATAATTACATGTCCCGTTAATTAAAATTAAAACTCCCAAAATATAGAATGTCTTTTATATAGATCATTAAAATTAATTTATTAATGAAGCTTCCAATGTATTTTAAGTATACGAATTAAATTTCTGTGTTTCGACCAAAACAATTATTTGTAACAAAATAATACACATTGTGTCAATTAATGTCATATATTCGTAATGCATATTTTAATTATTATTTTATGAAAGAGTTGAAACATGGAATATTTTTAATATAGAAAAACTAATTTTATCAGAGTTTATATATTAATTAAAGTTAATGTGCATGTATATTTTTATAATATTTCTCAATGAAATTTCCAATTTAAAATCCGTTTCTCAGATACCTATATTACAATTTTAAGTTTTAATAATATCAATGATAATATAATCAATAAATAATTTCACTCTTAACAAATGTATTCTTCATTAAATAATAGACACTGCTAAAAATTTGTATAAAATAATATTTAAAACAATATTATTAATAACACAAATAACAAATATCCGTAATAATAGTGCCAATGTGATAGAACATATTTATTATTGAACAATATACGATCAATTCAAATTTATTTATTGATATAAAATGCAAATGTATATATATATATATATATATATATATATTTATATATAATGAAAACAAAATTCTTGGCTATTGTACATATAGGTAACAGTATCTAGAGAAACTGGCATCAATAGTAAAAAAAGCAGCAATAGTTAAATAGTAAAATAAATACATACTTTATAGAAAAGAATTCTTTCGGAATTTGTATTCTCCTATGTTGTTAACTGAATAATTTTTACATATCTCACATATCGTACATATTGATCTATATTACATTTTTAATAACCGGCATTATATTATAAAATTCTTGGTGCCTTTCTGGTGCCTTTAAAATATTTTAACGTTTCGACTTTGAGCTCGTTACTTGATTTTTCTGTTTTGCGACGTTAACTTTTTGTTTTGATAAATATATTATAGTATTACATCCAAAGTATATTATAAGTATCTAGTTAGAAAAACATTCAATAATAAGACTATGATAGGTAGCCGTCATAGCCTACTAAATAGGACAATTATGTATAGAAACAAGGTTTAGTGAGACCGCAGCTTACATGACAGGGATCAATAGGCTGAGTAACCATGGAAACAACAATGGCGACAAGAGCGGTGATGACGAAGAGAATGATGGCCATGTGGAGGTAGTGAACACGAGATATGACGGAGAGACGCGTGTCAAGTGCTTCTTCACCGCAGACAACCTTCGGGTAGACGGACTCCCAGATGAACCGGATCAGACCGACAGCGATGCCAGACATAAGTCCCCAAAAAGCGCCCTAAAGAGGTCAACAGCAGGAAACATTCATAAATGAAGAATAATGACGTGAGTGTAAAGCTCTGGTATTTATAGAAATAAATTATTTTGTATCAAATGAGCAATTCAATTGATTATATTTGCATCATTTGATTATGAGATATTTGGAAATTGATAATGATATTTAATGTGATATTCTCATTGTAAAAAGAGTAATGGAGTAGGTACTTAACATTTCTAGATATAGCTCAATTTACAAAATTACTAATTTGGTTGAAAATATTGCCAACTAAAAGAAGTGAAAATACAATATTTTGAAATGGAGAATTCCAAAGAAAAATAGTATCCTATTACGACAAATGGCAAACGATTGTCATACACGGAATTATTTATGAAATCCAGGATAATCATATAAGGACAACTGAACATTATGGTTGTTAAATAATTAGCAGTCCTTGTAATCATATTTGAAAACTAACTTGACCTTCAGAGTAACACCATCTCTAGGTTATATAAACCTAAAATCATTCAACTATCTTCGAACGGAAGAAGTCGCCCTACTTTTAACATGTCAGCATGTAACTAATTGATATCTATATGGTTATTGTTATAGGCTTAGGTAATACTTAACAACTTTGTTTGATCCAAGCATATTTACGAGACGTTATGGAGATCATTATATAAAAACTATGAAAGAAATTTCAGAAGATAGTGACTTTGGAAACTAACTGAATGAACACAATATTTAGAAACTATTCTACGCTTATAGCAGGTAATTTGACTATTTACGTGTGTATTTATCGTAACAAATATGTTTGCCTTAAAGTATATTGACACGCAATAAAAGTGTACTAGTGTGATAAATAATATCTGATATTTGTACATAAACAGTTAAATACATCGAGTTCAAGATTATGAAAGAATCCAATAAAGCTTATTGTGCTCATCTTTATTAATAAAAACGAAAAAAAGATTCAGAACGGCATCAAACAAGACAAATTATTCGGCAGTGAACAATACACCAATTAAACTTTTCAGTATTAATCCTTATAATACACATTTATACATATATGTATCATAAATTTTACTGAAACACTAACCAACCTGTGCACAATAAAAGTGCATAATGTTGCTAACAATTAAAATTAACATATGTCAGTAAATATACAAATAAAAGAAGAAAACGTTTTCACCAACATACAAAATTAGTATCAATGGATTTTATTATAGTATACTATACTATATATAGTATTCATATTCATATGTTCATAATTATCATATAGTGATATTTGAAATCAATAAATTAATAAGTAGGCATGCATGTGTACAGCCTACAATTCAGTATATAAAAACGTATACCTGTATAAATAAGCAATTAAACAGTTTATTTAAAACTATATTATTTTATTTTATTAATGTCAATATCACGTTTATAATCTTTCAAACAGTTAAAAAAAACTTATGTCAAAACGGATTAAAAAAAAAATACGATATATAATATTTAGAAAGTTATTGTTTGAAGTCATATGCAGAATAATATAGGTATGCATTTGTTATTCGAGATATAAAGATATGATTTACTACAGATTGAGAGAAAGATATATTAAAGAGCGACAGAATATATTGAGAGCCAGTAGGTATATCAGATTGATGAATGTTGTCTTGAAATTAGATAATAACTATATTTAGAAAATTTAAAATTCAATAATAATACTAGCAGAAAATTAAATAATTTCAAATTTAATTAAATTAAATAATCTTGAGTTACCAGTTAAGTCAATTTCAGACTTGTATCCGTCAACAGGAAGTCCGTGTTTTATTTTTTAGTTAACGTATCATATAGTAATATTATGTAATATATTTAAAATCAATGATGCATCCTTGCATAATTGTCATTAATCCTCCTCTATTCTTGATTAAGATTGCATTGTTTTAATACAACACATTAAACCGCATGCTAGCACATCATCACCTGTTCATTGCAGCGAGGCCAAAACACAGCCAATAGATACACGGCACAGACAGGAGGGGCCAGATAACTAGTCACCGATTGGATATAATGAAAAAGCTCGCCTCCACTGCGAACTATTGGTATCCAAGCAACGCCAACAACAATCATGACCAATACGAATACCCTGTATGATAAAAATATCGAGAGCATATATAATAATGATATTATTATACAAACATTATTATTTACCTGTAACATATAAATTCATTATTTTTCATATTAATCTTGCCTTTAATATTGCTAAATACAATAATAATAATATGTATATTTATACCTTCTTTCTTCAATAATTAATATTAAATTACATAATTATACGGTTTCTAAATTTGTAATACACTCTCCACAATAAATGTTAATATTTCAATTTTGTTCTAGTGATAATATAATTATTTAAAATAAATTTTATAATCGGATATAAATATTATCGGTTAGGCTATACGAATCTTAGTAAGTATAAACAACTAACTATAAAATAGTTGTTGAATAAGTAATATCATTTACTGCAATAAGTAATTCAATGTAAAAATTGTTTCTTTTTCACTAAAATATTGTATAAAGTATGAAGCTGGATGACTTTTCACAGGAATCATTTTAGCACAATTTTAAGCCAAATATACTTTAGTTAAGTTTAATTGTCTATGAACCAAAACACTTACCACTTATGTACCAATATATATATATAACGTTATATACTAAACCATAAATAGGAGGTATTTTAATAATGAAACATGCTAACAAACGGAATGAAACTTTTAACTTCTACTTTTTAGAAAGAGCATATATATATATATATTAATATTATATAGCATAGGCATATACATACCAATATATTATATAGAATATCCGTTCCAATTCACTAATTTTTGCAGTTTTTCATAGACTATAAAATATACCACAAAGTTAAACAAACCTCGTTAGCATAGAATACTATTGCAATACTTAATTTTATGTAAATTATACATATAGTGTGGAGTTGGAGCTAACTAAGTATATACTGTACTTTTATGTAAAACAAGAATAACATACCACTATGACAAACATATAATGTACATACATATGTATAATCCCTACATATGACTATACATGTATAATAGTATATTATATATATAATATAGAAACTAAACTTTAATGATATAAAGATACTAAACGTGGTTCTTAAACACCTGTCAGTTTAAAGTGGCATAATATTCCAATTTTAAAAAAGTTAATAAATGTTGTAAATAAATTATAATTTCAAATCGATAACACCAAATGTATTGTAAAGTTCAATTTTAAAGATTATTTACATCAGTTTAAAAGCAATATTTACATTAATGTAAACCGATACTTAACTAGTGTTTAATGCAAGTATTGGAAAATCTAGCAAGCTAATTCGGATCCTACCCGACAGCAAGTCTGCGCTGGAAAAGATCGAGAAAGTTGATTCAAGAAATAGGAGTATAAGAGTGACAAGGATCCTCATTACCTACAAAAAGCTCCACAACCAGTCATGCAGAGCGAACTACAGTGGATCCCATCTAACTGTGAGATATGTAGATGGTACTAAAGAAGCAGATGAGGAGGCCAAGAAAAGAACACAATCAATCCCTCTCGATGTGGAAACAGTGGTGACAGCGATCACAAGATTCGAAACTAAAGAAATCAAGGCAGATAATTCAGTGTGGTATCAGAAGATTAAGAATACACTATAGAACGACGAAGGTCTCAAACGAAAATTAGTATCATTATTTATCAGCATCGTACAAGGTAAGTCCTCAGAAAGTATCTCCACCTTATCCACAAGTCAGATACCCTTACTTGCCAGGATTGTTATGAGATAGAAGAAGATACGGAACACCTACTCCTACGCTACCTCCGTTGGGAGAAAGAGAGAGAGAGATGTTCCCGGACGCCAATATAATTAATATTTTAATTAATAATATTAAAAAGGTGGATAAGACATAAATTAAATATAAATTAAATATGTTACAAATAACTTGCAACAAAAATGAATTCATCCATAAAGTTGTGTTATGATAACATACCTGTATGTATGTTGATTATATTTATGCAAAAGAAGTTTTTGTTTATATTTGCTGTTCTAGTTTTTTATTTTATACCACATCGTATCTTATAAAAATGGGCATACGTTGAGAGTGCAAATGAGAAGGGGACTCCAAACTCACCGGCCAACAATCATTAGCTCAATGTCACTTGCAGACCGCCGGAATCGTCTCCACACGTCCACTGTGAAAAGCGTGGAGCTCGAGTTAAAGATGCTAGTAAGAGACGAAACGAGAGAGGCCACCATCACGGCAAGCATGAGGCCTTTGGCACCACTGGGCATGAGAGCCAGAACCAGCCGTGGATAGGCTGTGTCAGAACAACTCGTTCGTTTTCCACATACTTCCATACAGATGGCGGGGGAAGCGCAACCTACTTCTTCTGTTGTGGCGTTTAGGGGGCGGGGTGTTGTATAGAATTCATTAGGAAAAATAGCTTCAGAGGAAAAACTATATAAAGTATATAAATTTAAGAATAATAATTGAATCATATATCTTGCGAAAAAATTAGATTTATATTAATGCTTTACGTAAGAAAAATTATGCCAAATATGAAATTTGAAAGTGCTTTGAAGTTTAGTATAGATGATGTGTATGCACTGAGCGGGGATAAGACATCATAGACATGATAGTTCGATAGAAGTGACACTATGTGCGCGATGACTCTATGAAATTCAGTGTGCAAACGCTGACAAGACTAGGTCGAGTATAATCCAAGAACTATTTGTAGACTAACACTTTATAAAGGCAAAGGTGGAACGAATTTATAATAATTCCACTGCAGATATCTTACATAAGGAGTATTATATAGTTTTACTAATAATTTATACCATTCGACAGTTAAATATATGTGCATTTTCAAATCTGTAAACAGAAACCTTATAGTATACTTATTATTAAATTTAAACTAGCTTATTGCAGTTTTTTCCTTTTAAAGTCACAAGATATTTTTCAGTTTTATTATTGGATTTATAGTCTTACTCCGTTTACGAATTTGCAGAAAATGTTGGCTTACTATTTCGCTTTTATCTACTCCTATATTTCAAGTCGAACTTCCATTCAATGGAGTGAAGTAAAGTAAATACTTTCAAGAAGCAACCACCCACAGAACAATAGACTGCATAGATAAGGAACTCAGGCAATTGGATGTCAAATAATGAGTTTTCATTGGTCAGCTAATGAAAAACTGGGAGTTTTAACGATCAAAACTTTTATTCAATCAGAAAATAATATACTATAAAGATATTTACAAAAACAATAAAAGGGTTATAAACTTGATAAAAACTGAACGGTGGACTGAATGTCAGGATCAAATTAAATGGTTTGCTTTGTGTTCGACCCCGTGGCTATATACATATATATATACAAAGCATCTATATGACAAAGCATCTCATTAACTTGGCAATTTTGAAGTAACTACCTTTTCTCGAGTTTTACTACTGAATGATTGTTTAACGCCGTGACTGCGATCCATCAAGATCAGTCAATAGTAGAGTATGATATTACCATTTAAAAGTATGACAACCTTCTTTTCATACACGTTCATAAAAAATGTATTTTCGTATTCTTTTACCACTCTCAAAAAAATTATTATATGTTAAAAGATCATATTAGTACTGTTCATATTTAATATTAATAATTATAGTCAAATACGAGTCATGTTAAATGAAATGAAACTTTATATATAATAAATATTTGATATGAAGATATAAAATATGAAAATGTATTATCATATTGCAAAAATGTAGTGCAATGAATGCATTTTCTAAATCATCATAAATAAAATATTTTTCTAAGCAATTGCCAACTTAACCCTGGCCTACCCAGGGCGGTCTTTTGTTTTCCTTTGCGTTTTCTTAAAAAAAAGACGCAGTGACATGTGGTCCACGGATTTTCCATATTAACTTTTAAAATCATATTTTTTTAAATTCCAATATTAAAATACATATTTGGATTTTTTGCAAATAATTTTGCATAACGAAATTCAGAATACTAAAAACATAATCATAGCATTTTATAGATTTATATATATAAAATAGTACTAGAGATAAATAGAAGATATCAATTGGAATCTACACTAGATAAAATGAAGTGTCAACAAGCGTAAATACTTTAGTAACTATATGTAACATATTTTATGACAACAAAAACTAATTTTAACATTAAAAAAATAGATTTTGTAAAACTCTCACAACAATTTTTTATTTTAAAATATATATATTTATTTAATGCAAACAAGTCTAAAGCACTTTGGTTTACCTACATACCAAATCTCAAGGTTTTATCTAAACAGGGGGACGAATTATAGGGTCGGGCCAATTCGCCCCCCCCCCCTCCCCACCCTCTTTGTCCCGCTTTCTGAGTGCGTCAAATAGCCCGGGTAATAGGGGGTTAAAATAGTGAATTGTTATGTATTTGATTTAAAATATTCAATTATAGTGTACTATATATACTAAATAAATACTTATCAATATTGAAAAAATTGCATTTACAGTAACAATATTAAAATGTAACCATATTCCAATATATTGAAAGTAAAATATATACCCAATATTCTATATTTCCGCAAAAGCTTCAAAGTAAAATTATTGAAATAATTAAACTAGTATAAGCATATTTCAATAAAAAAACCAGTAATATTTATAAAATAAAAACAGATATACTGTCACTAAACAGTATCATGAATGTCAATTTACGAACTCTTTTCAATGTCAAATGATAGTAAAGCATATTTTATATGCTGGTAGACAGACGCAAGAGCGTATAACTTACTAGAAATACGCTGATTCAAATTCACAACATTTTATATCGATGCACTTAAGATGCACACTACACAATACATATAGATTGTGTGGTTATAATTGCTGTAGCACTAACAATTTTGGACTCAAGTTTGTACCGCATTGGAATGCACTTACATACAATAATATGAAGGTTCATTCATTACTGATATTATTAACCAATGATTTATAAAAGTCGTTAAAAAAATCACTGTGAAAATCTGTTAAAGAGAATCAACACATTTTTTGTAGCCTGTATTTTTAGTTTAATAATCCAATCCAAAGTATAAAGTATTTGTAATAAAAATTATAATTTGCAGTAAATTTAATATCAAAAATTGGTAATATGTATGTATATCCCTAAAAGGGAACATTAATATAGTTTATTTTTGAAGTATACGTTTATTATATTGTCTTGGAATGGATCGTTTTTCTTTTTATGTTATCAAATTATCAAAAATAAAATATATTTAATCAAAGATTATTTTTAAAATTAATTTGTATATTATTAAATAGCTTTGGCTTTAGAAAATATATTATACATACATGTAAGTATATAGATATACGAAGGCGTATAGGCCTGCAGTCCCTTTGGAAATTCATAAGAAACACTTTTACTTGTATATACAGGGTGTCCAATAAGTCCCCTGCCCTTTTTAAAACAAACACTTTTAGGTTATTAGCTTTTCATGTACGCAGAAATTTGTGAGCCTCTCATGTATATATTGTGAGCCTCTCATAAGCGGCAGCATATTAATCAATTTTATAGCTGTCGAAAATTCAAATTACCACTGTTTAATTATAAAAGGCAATTCGAATCTATGGAGACA